>KN486998.1:88600-128386 GCA_000787095.1 Periophthalmodon schlosseri | reverse complement strand
TATTTTTATTTATTTATTTTTTTACAAGATTTACAAATGTTTTAAAGGAGACTTTTGCCAGTAGGATTGTGGTGACGTGTGACTTAGAATATGCAAAGCAATCACCTTCACAAATCTGATGAAAATCTATCTTTACCTAATGTGGACAGTAAAAGTGGGTGTTAAGTTACCACAAGAGGGCACAGATTAGCTTTGTTTGTTTGTTCTGGCCACAGGGTGAAGTAATTAGGCACTGGCAATAAACACGCATTTTATGTGGAAGCATGCTATTTATTTATTTATTTATTTGATCATAATTTACACTTTTTTGGACAATGTATGCCACAGCAGTAATACACAACTTTCACGCCAGATGTGCACTCTTATTTGCGCTTGAGGCCAGGAAAATAGGGGTTTGTGTGTCACTCATTGTATCTAACTTAGAATGGAATTATTCTCTTTAGAACAAATGTATTCAAATTAACAACAGAATGTTCTCCAGTTACAACACGGATAATTCTACAAACAGCCACAATGGAAAATCTTGATACCAGTCCAATACCTGGTGACAAGGTTGTGACACAAAGGAATCTGGCATAATTCCTAGTCTAGCTGAGCACACAAACCACTGTGCATTAGGCGACAGGAGGCATTCTTTTTCTCTCCCAGAAGAAAATAAAATTAGTTTATAATATATAGCAAGGGTAATTATTATTTCTTAGTTGCGCAATCTTAAAAGGTATAAAACTTGTGGATATAAAATATTTGCATTAGCCTGTAGAAAAGAAGTCAAGTTGTCTAACTCTAAAGAAGAAAATAGTCCACTTTATCTGCAATCATGATCATGTGGTTAGGAGGATAAAATCTAATGACATTAACCATAAAAGTATGTGTATGTCTGATCGATTTCAATGCACCTTATGTGAATACTTTCTGCACAGAGGCTCTCAGAATATATATACTTTACAAGGTAAGCTCAGTTGGTTCTGAGAAAACAGCAAATGTATGCTGTTACCTTAATTTGATGTTTTGAGTCTATAATGAACATATAATGAATATCATGCACGTTGTTGGTCTTGACCTACTTTGCTTGGGGGACAAGGTGAATATATGAATAAAACAGAAATAACAGATATAAACTAGAGCTATTTTTTTGTTTTACATTTTACAGTTCTGTAAACACCAAGAAAATGTACATTAATAGATAATGATGATTATTGTCCTTCACCACCAGTGCATAATACTGATGTCTTTGATCTGGAAAAAAAATTCAGCAGATCCCAGATAAGTGCATTGAAATAGTTTCTTCTACACAGTTGCTCTCATTCTGAGAAGCTGCTTGACAAATATAAGAGCTTAGAGTTCCCACTGCTCCACATTGAGAGGAGCAGTGGGTGAGCCTTTGGGGTCAAAGACCACAGACTGGACAGGCTGTGTGTCTTGCAGGCCTTGGATCCTGATTTCCCCTCGATGGATCTTGAGGAACTTTCTGCGACAAATACGAAAAGTCTGGTTTTTGAGCACTGTCCCCGACAGATGAGTGGAAAAGTGTAGCGCTATTACTCAACTATAACAAGAACAATGGGTATTCAACTAACAGAACATTCCAATTAGTCACATTGTGAGTTGTGACATCAGTAGGCTACTTTAACTTATAATAGTGTCAGGATTTTAAAGGCATATCATAAATGGAGAGTTTATTTTTAGTGCCATAATTCAAAATAAACTGCAGGCTGTAACATGGATCATTTACACTGCACACACAGCCATAGCCTGTCCCAGTAGCAGCAGTAGCATCTGTGGATTTAGTTTAGTGCCCTACATCCAGATTCCTCGAGACAGCAGCGCGTGTGATTAAACAAAGTCCCACCCCTTGAGCAGCTAGGCGCGCGCCGATTGGCTGAAAAAGCTGAGCCGCACTGACGCCCGCCCGCCCCCCTCTATCTGTGCGCTTTGGTCTGGGATGGGGGAGGAGTCAGGTAGGAGCTCGACTGACACGTAAGAAACTGCGTAAATTATAAGGAAGGAGCCGATAACTTTCCTCAACTCTAGTGTGGAAATGATTGCTTCATTTCAGACTTGATGTAGAGTCGCGCGGTGGCGGACTGTAGCCTATTTTGGGACGCTGAGGAGCGACGCACCGGGACCGATTGGGACAGATAGCAAGCCCGGGCACAACATGAGATTTTCGGCGCTTATTACTGTCCTGCGGTCGCTCGGCCCGGTGGTCATTGGCATTTCTTTGGGTTTCACGTTAAGTTTGTTGAGCGTGAGTTGGACGGAGGAGACGTGCTACCTGGGTGACGCCGACATAGAGGATGGCAGTGTCGGGCAAGAGGCACTGCTTAGTGGGGCAAGGAAACCCAACTCCTTAGCGGGCAGCAGCAACGATGTGGAGTCAGAGGAGGACTTTGAACCAAAAATCATCCCGTATAAGCAAGTCCAACCGCAGAGTCCACCAAAGAAACTTTTCAGGTATGTATCAAGATCTCATCATTGCCTTAATTAATCCCAATGGCAATTACGCACACAAGTTGCCAGACAAAAGTTGTCTCATCCATTTGCTTTAATAGAAAATTACATTTAGTTGAACTTCATTAGACATCACAAACTTACTCTATGGTCTTAATTGGGAGATTTAGAAGTAGGGAGAAGCCAAGTCTACTTATGTGCATCCCCTCTGCTGAATTCTCTCCATGGATAGTATCAATAGAAGTTGTGTCTTGGGGACTATTTCGGGAGCAGATTACAGTAACCTATAGAGGACCAGGCCTGCCTCTTCAGTCCCTTACACTTAGGGGAGACTGATAATAAATCAGTGCTCTGTTAGTGCCCGTTACCAGGTGTTGACCTGCAGGTATCAGCTGGTGACCACGTGGGAATGAAACTTCAAACAATGCAAACCTACCATTAGCTGTACTTAAAGTAATTGTGCAAAAGTACTGGACATTCTCATATGTCATTTTTATAACACAATACAGATGTCTCTAGGTTAAAAACGAAGAAGAAACAAAGGTTATTCAAAGTTTAAATTAGGAAAAAATAAATAAAATTAGTGCCCAGACTTAAACTTAAAAATTGTCTAGTTCAAGAAGCCACTATACCATATGTATTTTACCATGGAGAAAATATTACGAAACCAAAACCAAAATTATTGGTTTCATTATTATTTTAGTGAGTTCTATCCAGATCTTAACACGCTTGATTATATTTGGAATTGCCTACAGCTTTGTTAATTCATTATAACATTGAAGTACCATTTACTTTAATACTTTTAAACCTGTTGGGTGACACAAAGCTTTGCACAGTAGTGTATATTTGAGTCATTTGAACAGGCTGTATTTTCCATACAAAGTCTAGTCATTCTCAGAGTCGGCCCAGTAGTGTCTTTGTATTCGTCTCCTGGGAAAGTGATGGTTACCTTGAATCAAACTGACTATGTAAGGTATTCACTGAAGAGAACTATTTCTGCCATTGAGATGAACCACACAACGTCACTTCTACATATTTGACTGAAGAAGGAAAAAATATTTAACTTAAGTAATATGGTCTAATGTCTTAACTGTCTTAACTTAAAAAATACAATTAAAGTAGTACTCTTTGCATATTGTTTTAAAGAGGAGTGGAAAAATTAGCTTTATTTTGTGTTATGACAATTAGTTACAACCCTGTAGTAAAATATTTTTTGACAATTTTATTCATTTTCCCTTTTGCCATTAAAAGTAAATTTTGGCACAATGGAAAAAAATACCACTGAAATTGCCTTGAAGCCAGGTCTGGACACTATTTCTTTTTAACATTGCAAGATGGAACCAGGGCCTTGGCAAAGTGTAGCTACATTGACTTTTGGTGTGGCGTCCGCTACCTATATCAGTTGAGACATTGCTGCTTTGCCTGGAATGTTCCACAGTATGGCATTAAACTCATCATCATGGCATTTATTCAGCTTCACGTTTTATTGCGCAAAAATATCTCGAAAAACATGCATTCTTACTGTGCACGAATATCCAGGGATCAGTAACTTGGTCCAGCAGCGTCACCTGCTTGTCTCCATAGATATTCATACATTTAATGCCATACTATGGAACATTCCAGGCTAAGCAATAACATCTACTTTGAAACAACAGGTGACAGACTTTTCACCTGAAAAGTTACATAGTGCACCTTTAATTATCAACATGATTATAGTTGAAACAAAACAACTTTTTCATATATTTTATGTAGTTGTTTAGTCATTATATTTTCTATTTTTCAGGGCCAAATACGTGAGCACTGAGTTGGGCATTCGTGAGCGCTTATTTGTCGGGGTCCTCACATCCAAAAACACCCTGAACACTTTGGGCGTGGCCGTCAACCGCACCATCAGCCATCACCTGGACATAGTCATCTTCTTCACCGGGACGCGGAACCGGAAAGTACCCCACGGAATGTTTGTCGTATCTCACGGAGACGAGCGGCAAATCTGGAACATGTATCAAACCATAAAATACATCCTAGAACATTACATCACAGAATACGATTGGTTTTATTTGGTGCAAGATGACGCATACATCGAGGCGGACCGCGTCAAAGAACTGGTGGAGCATCTTAGCATGGATAGGCAGCTGTACATGGGACGTCCAGCGGAGTTCATAGGCGGAGAGATGGAGGGGAAGTACTGCTATGGGGGCTATGGGTTCCTCCTGTCCCGAATGTTACTGCTAAAACTACAGTCGTTTTTGGAGAATTGTAGGAATGACATTCTGAGCGCCAGACCCGATGAGTGGCTGGGGAGATGCATCATTGATTACACCAGCACCAACTGTGTCAGCCAACATGAGGTGAGATTACTTTTAGTCCTTGTATCTAGTCATAGTTCTGTTCTGGTTTAGGTCTGGTTTGATAATAATAATAATAATAATAATAATAATAATAATAATGGATTGGATTTATATAATGGATATTCAAAGATGCTTTATAGTGCATTATTCATTCACTCTGCACTCTGTGGTGGTAAGTTACCATTGTAGCCACAGCAGCCCTGGGGCAAACTGATGGAAGCGAGGCTGCCAAACTGCGCCATCGGCCCCTCTGACCACCACCAACACTCACACACAGACATTCAATACCAAGACCATACCAGTTTACTTTTTATCTCGCCTTATCAGTTGTACTGGCTTAGTCCTGTTCTAGTCAAGTGTAATGCACCTTAAGTCCTGGTCTAGTTTTGGTTCAGATCTGATGTGGACATGATGTGGACATGTTTACATTCTGGTTGGATAGTTAGATCCCTACTATGGTTTAGTACAGTATTTCCTAACCCGGGGTTCGGGGACCCCTAGGAGGGCGAGAGCACTCACCATGGATTGAATAGTTTCAGATTCATGAAAAAGGTAAAATTTAATAGTATTTGAATCAAATAAAATGTGTAATAATTGTTACATCCTTAAGAATGTTTTGGAGGATTTTGGACTTCTTGGTGAGATAATCTAAGAAAATACAATAATAATAATAATTGACAATATACTACTAAACAGGTTTATTTGCCTGGTGCCTAGTTAGGGGGTAATGTATAAGGCAAAGCTTAGGGGGGACTTGAGACTACAAAGTTGGGAAACACTGGTTGTAATCCAAGACTTATTTCCAGTTTCGTCCAGGTTTAAGATTGACTAATGGCTGTTTTTAATGTAGTATCTTTTGTTTATACTTAATTGATAGCGCTTGTTTTAGTACACTGATAATAATGCCTTGTTGTTTCGAGACTTGCTAAATCTGCTCAGCGTCCATGAGCCAATCAGGGTTCAGCTCTGGGGGATCTCTGTGCACAGTCAATCGTTATGAATCGGACAGCTGTGGAAAATATCAGCGTGGGAGTCCTATTTTCCCCCTAAAACAAACAGCTGACGTCTAACTGTGCCCTTGGGACCAGACTAAGCACAAAAATGACTTAATGAAGTAGTTTTACTCATATCATGTAGTAGTAGTAGTAGGCTAGTTAGGTAATAGTAGTATCATTACGCTATTGATTTCTTTAATATTTCGGTCTATTGCCAATTCCAAACCATGAATAGGTGCAAGCTATAGAAGTTACAGTTGTAGCATTAGCAGTAATAGTAGTAATACTAGTTAAAAGGATTTAAGGAAATACACTAAAATAAGGTTACAAAGTTGAAAATATTTTCACTACTTCCTCTGAACTGCCAAAAATGGTAAAGCATGAATTGGTTTGTTAAATGTAATCAGTATGCACTTTTGTGAAAATAATCAATACATTGCACTTTTTTGGACATTCAAAAAGCAATTATTCATTCACTCCACACTCAGTGGTGGTAAGCTACTATTGTAGCCACAGCTGTCCTGGCACAGACTGACAGAAGCAAAGCTGCCAATCTCTGGCATTGCTCAAGCACACACCACTGTCTCACTTGGCAATGTGGGTGAAGTGCCTTGCCTAAGGACACAATGGCAATTTTTGCCACTGGCGCATCTTATATTCCCAGCGGTCTCCCATCCAAGTACTGACCAGGCCTGGCCTTGCTTAGTTTCTGAGATCTGACAAGATCAGGCTTTTGATAAGCCGGTATGGCCACAGTTGCATTGTTCTTGTTATGAATGAATCAAAAGCAGTACACATCTGAACATTATTACCACTTAATTGGCAACAGTGTACAACGTGATACAATTGTTCTTTCAGCCACAACAGCTGATAACTTTCTCCCTAGGGATGCACAAAGCCCCAAAATAATAAAATGGGTAATTACAACACTAGGACATGTATGGTATTTTTATTATTGCATAGTTTTCTAATACCCCTTGGCCCTTTTTTACCCGGCCAGCTAGTATGTAAACAGGGCAGTGGAACACAGTTTAACCCAGGTTCAATGGTGTGAAAATCCCCTGTGGGTCAACATGCACTGGTCCTATAATGTCATTAGCACTAAGGGTTAAACATGTTCAGGCCTGATCGCTCCGTTGCCATGTCATGCAATGCCCCCCTTTTGTGTGTTTGTAGTTTCCTGTTAGCATGCGTCACACTAAAGTTCAAGGAACTTTTAAGGAGTTTGAATGGGTGAAAGCTACATAAAATGTCCACAAATACTTTTATGCATGCTTGTTTAGATTGTGGATAGGTGGTCTTGGTTTAGTTCTGGTTTAGTTCTGGTTTAGTTCTGGTTTAGTTCTGGTTTAGTCCTAATATAAAACTGGTTGTGTAGTCCAACTAGTTTAGTCTTGGGTTCTGGATTCTTCCATCTGCCTTTTCTGACCCTGGTTTAATCCGAGTATAGTGATAGTTCTGGTTCTGTCTTTAGTTCGCTTGCTCCTCCTGATTTAGTCCTGGTTGGAGCTGTTACAATGTAATGTTTTTTAGTTTTGGTCTAGTATTGGTTTAATGATTGATTTAGACATGGTTTTGACCTTGATTCATTTATTGCCTGCTAGTTCTATCCTGGTTTATAGTTTGGGTTCAGATCTATATAGATATATGCTTTGTTCCTTTATCTAGTCCTGAAATTGTCATGATTTATCTCTTTCTCACTACTGCACATGTATTCAAAACTACATATGTTGTAGATGTCTTTTTGGCTCCCATTTTGGCCTGGACCCAAAAGCGAAAGGAACCATCTTGTTGTATGTGAGTGAGCGAGTTGCATGGTTAAACTAATGTGCCCCCAAGAAGTTTGAAGAGCTCCAGCTGAGGATAGATAAGAGGGAGGAGGGGGAAGTTAACAAGCCAGGACCTAAGAGCAAAACAAAACACAGGGCCTCACATCAATTTTCCCCTTAGAGACAACAGTGATGACAATAAGACACACACAAAGCGTTGCTGAGTGTCCAACTACACAAGCTGGAAGACATTGACCAACACTTGTCACAGAAAGGCCAAAGGAACAATCCTATTCTTTTAATAGCAGCATTAGACTAGATTAACGTTTATAAACACTCAATCTCCTTATACAGTACCAGGCTAGAGTCTTAAGCAGTTAACTTTAGAAAGAGTAACAAAATGGTTTATCAGACCCAGATGGAATCTGACAGAACATGATCTGAAAGAAAACAATTCTAATTATAATAATCAGATTTTGCGCATGTAACTGCAGCCACTGATCCTGCTACCTCATAAATGCTATTTCTTTTATATACCATAAAGAATCTCCTAATCTAATGCGATTACCTATAATATTGCACTGCTGTCTAATATGCAATTGACAAAAACAATACAATTTGATTCAATTTACTCTAATTTGACATAGTGACTCAAGTTAGTATATCGAAAATCAATATTACAGCCCTTATGTATTCAGCCCATTACTACTATTACTTCTACCCACTAAAATAACTAAAGGAAATCTAAGAATATCATGTAGTTTTCTTACTTTTTGCAACTCACCCAAATTCTGGCACTGTTTTGCTTTGTATACGGAAGGCCCGTATCAGCTATCCCCTTAATCGGATTCAGTCTTATTTTGGTACTTGCTTTAAGTGTAGTCCCAAAACATACAAACATTCCTAAAACAAGAAAAACTCCAGGAAATATCCAAAACACTGACAATAAAACCCCATTGTCCTTCCAAAATACACCCATGTCTGCACTTTACTCTGCAATTATGGTCTAAACCTCCATGTTTGGAGTGGAAACGAGCCCAGAAGTGCTGCCTAGATAGCATGTAACTTTCGACTGTAAGAAAGTCACCATAACAAAGTTAGCTTGTAATAACATCAGGTATGTTTCTGTCATGCCCTAAGTGCCCAAGAATGAATGGACTTCTTTGTGTTTGTATTCCCAGGGACTTCACTACTACCATTTTGAGCTTGAGAAGAATTCGGACCCCAGCAAAGAGGCGAGTGAGGAGTTCAAGAGGGCACTGACAGTCCATCCAGTGCCCGACCCAGAGCAGATGTACCGACTTCACCGCTTCTTCACCCAGCTGGAGCTACAGAAGACTTACGAGGAGATCGCTAAGCTCCAGGTAAGCTGATTTCAGTGTGTGCCCAGTCAAAGAGTTCACAACATCACACGCAATTCTTACTACAGTTGCAATGTTAAAGGGAATAGCAAAGGTTACTGGAGTAGATTAAATAATTTTCTGAATTAATTAATTACTTAAGACTATAAAATAAGACTATTGTTACTGCTGTAACTGATGTTACTGTCTTAAAAACGAGAAAGACATAACTTTTAAACAGTTTGCAATGGTCCAACTTTTTCCTCTGCAATGAGTTTATAAACAAGTGGAGCAGAGATTTGTCATCATGGCAATGCTAATAACTTCTAGCCTGCTAACGATGCACCAGCCTTACTTCCTGGTTTGCAGCTGATAGAACATCTAAATGCTAGGCTAATGTTAATTAAGGTTAAGGTTTATTAATGAGCACTGTCCCATATTGGACAAACTACAGCCTCTCATGTACAATCCATTCAAAAATTGCTTTAAAGAAATAATAACTATGAGCTTTTATCTCTGTATTTATCTAAACTCTTTTTGCTGTACCTACAGGCAGAGATTAAGAATGTGAGCATGGAGGCGTTCGAGGGGAACCGTAGCGCCCATTGGCCTATAGGGGTCACTGCGCCCTTCGAGCCCAAAACACGTTTCGAGGTCTTGAGTTGGGAGTACTTCACCGAGGAAGAGATTTACTCGTGTGTGGATGGCTCTCCTAAATGTGAACTGAAAGGCATCGATCACATGGATGTTTTGGACGTAATTGAAGTCGCATTGGCCGAACTCAATAAGAAATACATGCCTCTACTGCATATGAAAAAACAATCTTTGATTAACGGGTACAGAAGATTTGATCCAATTCGTGGTATGGAGTATATGTTAGACTTGCAGCTAGAAGTGGAAAGCCAAAAAGGTCATAGCCAATCAATCACCAAACGGGTTCACCTAGTTCGACCATTGAGCAAAATTGAAATCATTCCTATGCCTTACGTTACCGAGGCGACGAGGGTGCATATCATTATACCGCTCACAACGCAACTCAAAAGTTACGTGACACATTTTCTCGAAGTTTTCGCCACCAATGCCTTCGAAACAAGCGAGAATGCAGTGTTGACGTTCTTGTTTATTTACGATCCCGTGGAAGCACAACAGGTAAACCAAAATGACATCTTTGCAAGTGTGAAGACGCAAATAACATCGCTTGAACGGAAATATCCGACAATAAAGATCCCGTGGATAAGTGTGAAAACGGAAACGCCATCACAAATCAAGTTTATGGACATTATTTCAAAAAAGCACCCGGTTGATACTCTCTTCTTTTTAGCTAGCATCAATTCAAATATCAATTCTGAATTTCTCAACCGATGCCGCATGAATTCAATAAACAACTGGCAAGTGTTTTTTCCGATACATTTCCAGGATTACAACCCAGAGGTGGCCTATCACAACCAGCCTTATCCCACCACTATCGATTTGGTCAAAGACGCGGGACATTTTGACCGGATGTCTTTCGATGAAGCCTGCTTTTACAACTCGGATTACATGTCAACGCGAACTCAAATGGCAGCGGACGTACAGGAGAATGAGGAAATTTTGGAGATTCTAGATATTTACGAGATGTTTGTGAAGTACTCCAGTCTGCACGTTTTTAGGGCCGCCGAGCCAGCGCTACATCAGCGGTACCGCTACGAAAACTGCAACCCACGTCTCAGCGAGGAGATCTACCATAGATGTGTTCAAAGCAATTTGGAGGGTTTAGGTTCGCGCTCCCAGCTTGCTATGCTGCTATTTGAGCAAGAGCAAGGCAACAGCACATGAGGACGGCTTGTAAAAACTGCATCTCCTGGCTTTCTAAAATGGGTGTCATTGGCTTTTATGACCTCCTGTTGCAATTCTAAAGAACTTGATATGAGCATGTGAGACCACTGGGGGAAAAAAAAGAAGCTTTGTCCCAGAATGAACTTTGAACTTGAAGTGGTTTACGCACTCACTATTCTAAATTGCAGCAAAGACTGATGGGGGATTTTAAGAGATAGAACAAAATGCAGTATCTAGACTAATGAAATGTTTACAGTGTTCGATAATAATAGTTAGATCCCAAAAGATGTGTGAGCGATTCCTGTGACCACTCCAGAGCCGAGCAGTATACAGTTCTATAGTTTATTCAGATTCTATGGAAACAACAGTGGGACAAAAGGACGCTTTCCAAAAGTCATTTCACAAGTCGGCTGCATTCAACTCTTCACTGTAGCATTAGCATACAGAGGACTCATCAAGCTAGTCTGCTGTAAACCAATGAACAAAACACTAAGGTTATTTTTAAGTGAAAGTTCCTGCAGTATGCTTTAATGCTGAACACTACATAAGCAAAGGAATGGATATGTCATGGTACGTTGCACAAGTTTGCCTTCAGGGCATCTGGCTTGTTACAATCATTTATGAGCTTAGCTATTTACAAGTGCCTTTATGCAGATGTTGAGATCAGTTTATCTTTGAAACTAGTCCAACTTTCTGGTGACATGCAGCTTTAGATTTATTTATTAAATCACAGCCAAGAACAAAATGAAAGAAAATAATGATGCTCATGCTTTGTGGTTTAGCACTGTTACATGTAGTGGGAGAAGAAAATAGGATTTGTGAAAATCTTACATTTTTAAGGTGAGTACATGTGGTCCTTATTTTCAACATGCAATTTACTCAAGTGCCTTCATGGAGCACAGAGGCAAGTGTTGCATGGGGCAGTATGGGGGTCACTCTCTCAGATGGGGGGCCGGTATTTCTGTATGAATTATTTCCTTTTTAAATATTGAATGGGAAAGTCAAAGCTGATCATTACATTAGTGACAGGGATCATTATCCCCTTTTATTTATAAAACAAACCCATAGCAGCAATAGTCACCTGGCCTGCCCCCATCTGAATGAAGCCCCACAGGCCTGTAGAATGTGGTGATGCCTGAGTAGCTCCTCTGTCTGAGGTGTATGAGGCCTCAGTCTTTACCTGCTCCAGGTGTGTCAAATATTCAGGAGTGAACTCATGAAGCAAAGATACTGTAAAAGAGTTACTTATGAAATCAGTTTGAATGTACAAACTGTTTTTCACATGAGCAGGTGTGGGTCTTTTGTACCTTTTGTGTTCAGAGGTTTATTTCCAAAGTGTTGAGGATTGTATTGAAGACTTTGTAAGTCAATGGTGTTATTGTCCTGCGAGGGCCGCTTCAGGAGCCGCGGTGCTTTAGTTGCAGTGAAATTGGAGCCTTTTTACTGAGTGTCATTGAAGGCTTGTCAACCATAATGTGCAATATTACCACGACTGGACGTCCCGACCAGGACAGGACCCAAATCTTTGTGATGTTTGCTGCAATGAACAGCGCGCGTATGAGACGCACTGTTCATGTTAATTTAAGATTTCAGTTTGAGTGAATACACTGTAATGTTGTGGCGGGACCTATTTAATGTATTTTTCTGACACAAGACACTTTTCACCAATGTTATTTACTCTTTATTTAAGTTGAATTGGATCAAAGTGTATGTTGGAAATGTGACATTAACTGTGGTGGTCGTGGCGTGGGCTGTACTTTGCTGTGCAGAGGTCAAAACATTGAGTGTCTGACTTTTTAAATAGGACTTTCAGGTAACACTTTATTTTACAGTCTACAGATTAATGAGCTGTTATCACTGTATTTTTTTTTTATTGAACATACAGTAAAACACCCATTCTCTGTAACCATAGTCTACCTTTTAATTTGCACTTTTCTCACTAATATCTTAATATCTGTGCTGTACTTCCTGTTATATAGGCCCAAAAAAAACACGTTTTTTCTTAAACTTAAAGTTTATTATGGGGTTGCATGGCAGAACTGAAGTACATATGCAGATCAAGTGAGTTTGACTTTCTCTCTCATATTAACTAAAGGCAAATTTCTAATTGGCTACTTGTTAAAATGTGGACTGTAAACCAAATTGTTACCAGGTTTTTAACGCATCTCTTCTTGGAGATCAGCTGAGTGATTGCTCTGTTTGTCAATGTAGTATGAATGTTGTTATGTATTTTACTTGTTACACAAATCTCCGAACCACTGTGAACAAGATGGCGGCAATTAAATGAAGTTATTTTGGTGATTTTCTTTGTTTAAAATTGCCTAATACCGTTACAACCGCCATCACTGAACCAATGTTACCAAACTTATCTGTCATTTCTTAATGAATTGTGCAGATCTGTCGTTCTGCACTAATCTTGTATTTTATAGACATTTTAAATTTAGTTTTTGGAGTCGTTTGAACAAATGTGTATTCTGTTGTGTCTGTTTGTCCTTTTGACCTTGAAAATCCAAATGTATTTAATTTTCACATAATAGTAGTATTGATGAGACACAGGTAAATTCATAGATCTACATGTATATTTGTACATGGGATGTTATTTTAATGTTATTCGGTTTACATTGTTGGATGGGTACTTGTATAACCAAAGCAATATTTGAAATTACTGTTTGTCACGTTGAATACATGCTGTACTTTCCAATGAACTGTGAATTATAATTTTTTAATAAATTGTTTTTATAAATATATTTTTCCTGATGTTTGTGTTAAGCAGTGATTCTCAGACTATGTAGGCCTAAACAAACTATCTTTAAACCATTGGAAGCTAAGCCAGGTTTTAAGCAGATGTGATCAAGACTTTAACCAGGACTGAACTAGGACTGAAAAGTTAAATGCACCACAATTTAACAACAACTTTTTCACATCCTCAAAGCCAGGGTCTTACTTTCTTACGTTCAAGTCCTGATTTGACCCATAGGTGTCAGTAAAAGCGCACGTTTCGTCCTGTCCATTTCTGCTTAGGTGAGGCACGCTATTGATAATTCAACTCCTGCCTGCACCTCTAAACCCGGAAAGATTTGACTTTTTCCACCTAAAACCCATTAAAAGCCCTTTGCACTTAGCATTCCTGTCCATGAAGTATTTATTTCTGTTGTCTGGGCTGGGTAAAAACAGGCAAAAGCGCTGCAAACCTAAATTATAGCTTTAGTTATTTCAGGGGTCCTTATGCAGCGGCCCGAGGCATGCTGTAAAACCACAAAGTACAGAGCAGCCGGGAGCTAATTGCAAGTCATCATTTTGTACTTGGTTTTTACATAGATCCCAGGACTTTCTCCTCCCACACGGCTGCAAAGTTGTTTCAAGTCTGTGGATAACGACAGCTGCCAGTTTGGGTTCACCTGATGGGTTACATAGTTTTTGGCTTAAACGACCTCGGGAAACACCGCTCACATGTCGTGGAGAGAGTGCGTCACTTTGGGGCTGTGCTGTAGACTCACGTTTTATTGTAGCCCCGTCTACTGTAGGCCTGTGCTGTTTATAGATTATGGATCTCTTGGCAGGCGCTAAATGAGGTGAAGAGGGATTTAGATGCTAAAATAGGACTACAGGAATAAAGGTGTTTCGGTAATGACTCTGGTCTAGAGGCTTTAAAGGGGACGCATCATATAAAATAGACTTTTATTAGGTTTTGACCATGTGTTAGCATTAGATTACCCAAAATTGTATTTCAGATGATTCATGCATGTTTGAGTAATCCTGCATCGTCCTGCATTGAGGCTTGAGTCCTATCCCCCATGTTTGCCCGCATCCCTGTACTTACGTGCAATTATTATTTATTAAAAATGAAACTCCAGGTCATACATGTGGGGTTCAATGCCATGTAGCCATTTTTCAGCAATAAAAGTGTGAAAATATCAGCCTGCTGCTTGTTGCGGTATAATGCCAATATAAAGAGGCGAGGCATCTCAGTTCTGCAGTTTTGAACAGAAAGTCAAGAAAGTCTATCTGGATTGGGACTAGGACTCGGAAAGGACAGGACAAATGTGTAACCCTGCCTAAGAAGCCCCGCATTACCAGTAAGAAAGTTCTGAATAAGAAACACTTGTTTTTATCAATCTAAACTTTAATAGTCATTGTATTTTCCATATTTCACATTTATAAAATCTGTTGTAACTGAAGAAATAATCACAATTTCAAATTTCTGTACAAAATGCCAATGCCATCTGCAACACTGCAGCCGCCGTCCATTTGATTCCACATTTCCTCATATGAATAGTCATTTGCATCACCCTGCATCTTTTTATCTTGTTGGTGCAAAGCATGGTAACAGCAAGAAAAGAAAAAAATATATATATGTAATGTTGATGTTCAATCATATATTTTTTCATTCGGAGCAGAGCCACTGCCCTCACTTCAACTGTTGTGAATTCATCTAAATACAGAGCTGTACTGCGGGATGGGATGGCATTCGCTTAATTGGTACAGACATGATGGTGGTTGGTGGAGGTTGGTGGTTCAATCCTCTCTTACTGATATATGTTGTCCTTGGGCAAGACACGTCACTCACACGTTTGTGCTTCAGTTCACTGGGCACTAAACCAATCCAGAAACTCCCTTAGTAAAGTAAACATTTTTAAAAGAACATATTCATTCACAATTGCACACGGACCACATCAATATTGGGACTTAACATATTTTGACTAGGCCAGGAATAAATCAGGAACAGAACCAAACCCTTAGTAAGAATATAATTCAAATTGTTCTGCAAGTATCAAAAAATCCCAACAACAGTGATTGGATTGATAGTGGGTACAAACAGAGCGATACAAGGTGGACCTACAGTGCAGAGAGGAGACAGGAGCTTAGATCAGAGAAACCAGACGAACCCTGGGAATGTCAGCTACATGTTGTCACGCTGGGACGTCCCATCAGCTCAGGACAGAGGACAGAATGCAGGAACAGTTAACATGCAAGGAACATATTTTTCTGGCAGATTTAACATCACAAAGATATAATCTGTTTGTATTAGATTTAATCATAACTATTGTGCAATTTAGACAAGTTTTGGCCCGTGTTAACAGTTAATGGAGTTACCTCTAAGTACTGTATGGCATTTGTGCTGCCCATGTCCTACCAGGAAGTACAATTATAAACTTAAAATAAAATACACAGAAATTAAATAAAAATAGGCTACTTTTTTAATCTTAGATATAACTATGTTAACTATACTTTAGTCAAATGAGCAAACCTGTTGACCTGTTATATGCACTTAAACTTTAACAGAGCTCACAAGATGGTTGTTTTTTCAGAATTATTTTCTACAAAAGCCTTTACAAGACTTTGAATGAAGGTCTTATTATACAACACAACGACTTGTTTAAACACTTTAAAGTGGCTAACTGAACCAAAACATGGGCAGTGTCTCAACAAAATAAAATGAAAATATCCTTTGCATACCACACATTTGAACTTACATGAAAGAGAGTTTCATTTCCACATAGTTAAGCGTGTGCGTGGCAATGTTCTTGTCTGCTGCTCATGTCAGGAATATCTGGATATTTTAAGGAAGACATTAAATTTTAAGGAATTATACAGTTTATGTAAGTGGAATGTTGTTATGGATTTGTTACTATCCACAGGTCATCGGTATTGGTAAAAAAAAAAAAAAAAAAAAAAGTAAAAAGGCTCCAAATACAACTTAAACACAATAAAAAAAAAACATATATTAGATAATCCCTTAAAGGTTTACAATGCAACTTTTCTGGTGGAGGATATCTGCTCTGTCATTGAGATGTTATTAGTTTCCCTGGAATGTTCCTTAGTATGTATCAAACTTATAGCTCAAACATGCCTTGAAAAACATGACTGTTAGCTAGCTCGCCTCTCCACAAATCTAACTTGTCTCCATAAGTTTAAGGTCATACTGCTGCGCATAGACCAGCCCTACAAAACTACAAAAATCGTAGTCAAAGAAGGAATCTGTCCCATGACTTTGAGGTTAGCAGCAGCAGCTCTTTTGACCTTCTACAGCAAATCCTCTCAAAATAGCTAGACGCTTGTTTGCAAATTATTGGGCAAAGGTTGGCCCTTACTACACAAAGGCTTACCAAGAGGTGTGGGTCGGTCTGGGCATCATGGGATACTTGTACCACAAATTATCCTAGAGAGGAAAAAAAGTTGTGAAGGACAGTAAGCCTGCCCATTGAGCTGTCTGCTATGTGGACCTTCCCTTCACCTTCTTATCATAATGCCCCTGTCACAGACCAGAGACCAGCTTTGTGTTAATTTAGTTAATATGGAACCAATAAAGTTGATATTTAAAATGTGAACAGCCAAAGCGATAACATCTCTACCAAAAAGGTCACAGAATAGTGCACATTTTAACCCATTCAGAACTTACATGTCCAAATAGATCGGAGCAATATAATGTGTCAGTGATTTCAATCGTTTACAAATGATTACAAAAAAACATGCCGGCTTTATTAGCAGGAAATTTGTGCCTGGTAAATCCGGACTGAAATCCTTTGTCTGGTCACCACCCTCAGGCCAAACTCAGACAGAGCCATGCAATCAGGTTTGTCATATCAGTGATGAAACAAACAAGCTCACTGGTCAACAAACAAAATCAAACCTCTATAACACCATATACTGTTTAGTGCTTCGCTCATAATTGTGCAATGTTTTTTTGGGTCTCTGAGTTATATTTTTTCTTTCTTTTTTTTTACACATATACCATCCATTTCTCTGATTGTTCCATCTGAAATTATGGAGACCTAACCAGAGCCCAGACTACACTTGCATTTAAATAAACAGTGTAGTTAGCCAGGTACGGACATTTTGGGGAAGTATTGAAAATACATCCCACATAATAGTCTAACCCATCCCTTTAATGACATGACATCATATAGGTCTAAAGTGCTTCACCCAGCCCTCCTGTGTGTCTCAGGACGGAGGCAATTCCGGATGGCACAGAGAAGATTGATATGCACGACCAGTACAGGACGCCATCAGAGCTTGTGATTGGGAACCTTTGGAAAATGTCAAAGTGACACATGATTACGAATATTAAACAGCCATGTAAAGCCCATGATTACTGGATAAAAAGAGCCGAGATGACACGCTGAAGCCATCATGAGAATATCCTTGTGAAGATAGAATATGAATAGTCTATAAGAATAAGTCTGTTTGGGCAATTTAACCCTGCAATTACGATGGCATTTAAACATAGTATAGACTTGATGAGTTATAAACAGTTAACAATGAACAATACGTGAAGCAACACTGTGTAACTTTCTGGAAGTGGCATATCACTTCCAGAAACATAAATTTCCATAGAAACAAAGTTAAAACTATTCTTCAGATAATTTTACTTGGAGATAGCTATGTTTTTTATAACATACTGTGGAAGATTACAAAATTTCCACAGAAACAAGAAGAGGCACTCTTCCAAACCACATAAGATGCTGGCGATGGAAGCCCGCACAGAGTAAAGAGTCATGTTTTTCAGTGCAATAAAACATCCCAAAAGAAAAATGCTTTTCTGTTTTCTGTTTGTTTGGCTAAAAAGTTGCATGGTGGGGCTTTAATTTACTGAATAGGCTATTTGACCATCGTACACATACATTGCACACATCTCCAGCATAAAAATGAAACTTGAATCCAAAGACAAAGATAATCCGGTATCATTTAAATTTAAAACGTTGTTTGCAGAACTTGTCACTACAGGAAGTAAAGGTAATATACTGCATGTTTAGGTATAAAGAGCAGGACCACCCAGAACCATTTCCTTAGTGATGAGGGTGAGGAACTTCCAACATATAGGCTTTTTTGTGTTAAGTTTAAGATACTATAGATCTTATTGATAGTCTGTCAATATCATGAGGTCATACTTCAGCCAGTTTTTCCTTTTGATTATGTATTTTCACATTTTCCAGGTAGTTATTTTAGTGTTACCTAAAATAACTACCTTATATCTTCTTAAATATACACATTCATATAACATACAATATTTGGATTGGAAAGATCAGATTATAAAGAGGGTCAGCATTTATTTTTTTGAATGTAGTATAGGCCATATGTTTGTAGTAGCTACTGTTTTCGAACCAAATATAAATTTCACATTGCACAAAACCAAAAGGTAATATTCAAAAACAACAAATCTGGAGTGACTAGCACAAACAAAAACACATTTCTACACAGAGGCAAAGTTCAAATGTGGTCAATGCAGAAAAGTAAACAAGACGGTAGAAATAGTTGTTGTTGTGTCAGTACCAGGAACAACCAAATCCAGCAGAAATCATGCCTGTCCCGAACCCCACAGTGCCCAAAATAAAACCTGTAGGTGTAGTTATAATAAGATGTGCATTTGTTTGGTCCAGCTGTCGCCTCTGTGCCGCCAAAGTCCGGTTTATAGTAAAAGGAGGACTTCACAGGAGCTCTTAAACATGTGGGCGGAGGGTCAGGACTCATAAAGAGACTTATGGCTGTACTACACACTCGTATGACCTCTGCCGCTAATATGAGACAGATGACAGTGATTTCATTATCGGGCCGAGCATTTTGAACTGTCATTTCCGCTCGCTCTTAAAACTGTGGTCTATCGTGCCCTCACTTTGAGGTTTATGCAAAGCAGTAACAGCATTACGACCTCCGGAGCAATGTTCAAAAGAGATTCTGTATTTGTGAATGACATTTACAATTTGTACCATTTTTTTCATTATAGGTCAAATGGTCAAATTGTGGTTATCTAATATAAAAAAAATAAGAATTTATTATAACACATTTTTAAATAATCAGAATTTGACTGCTAGAATTTTAATGAAAGAGTGATTACTATTTTATTATTGTTCTATAATCAACAATTAACATTCATATTTTCAGACTGGTTTGTCAGGTAGGAGAAGGATGGGCTGTCATCAGATCCACTGGTGGATTGGGGTCACTGAAAAACAGGTATCCAATCTGTTTTACCAGCCCCATAGGGCACAAGCACTGTGTAAACTTTCTGGTGCAGGGTACGCCACCTGCTCATCTCCATGGAGACGTTATTACTTTGCATGGTATGTTCCAAGTATATGTAAACGTGTCTATTTCTATTGATTAATGATACTGTAAGTAAATGTACCTTTTTATCCAGCCCCAGCCTAAATACCAGTGTCAGAACCATGCTCTGATTGAATATGCAATCACTGCAGACAGAACTACTATGGCACATGTTTTATAAATGTCATGTTCAACATATAAATGAAAATGAACATTCAAATGTATTACAAGTATTTCCATGTTATATCTAGGAGACAAATTTAAACTTGTAGAGTTCTGAGCATGAGCAGCTCCCCTCTTGACTTCCAGATTTGTTTACATTACCTCTTGGGGACTGCTGCAATCCGTCCACAGAAGAAACTCAAAATAGGATGTGTGTACGAGACTCCACTGCTGGCTCTAAGCTGGAGAGATGAGTTAGCAAAATATAAATCAAAGTTTGTTATTGCTTATGTCAGCATTAAGTATGACCCAACAGCATTTTAAATAACTAGAAAATACGGAGCTCCGCTGATGTTCCATTGCTTAAATAAACATGGAAATTGAATGTTAAACTGAATTACATAGAAAACATAGCACATACATGTCCATTATTGTCAGTGGTGCAGATATTAGGTTGATGATTGGCAGTCTGTAGATTGTGTGTAAATAGGAATTGCTACAATCGTGATTGCTATTGTCATATAAAAATCCTCTTCTAAAATTTATTAAAAGTAATATTACATAAGTTAGGCATTATTATACGAACAGAATATAAACAACAAACATTATAACAGAGGTTTTTTAGACTTTATGTACAAGTACAATGCTACTCTCTAACACCTGAATCACGGACCAGACATAGTGTAATAGATGAGGCCAGATCTGCAACTATAGTTAAAAAATCAGTGCTTCTCAAACTGGTCTGATTATGATGGGGCTCAATTTCATTTATTTGAATTTTACAGACAATTTAATCCCCTGTCAAAAAGGTACTCTTTTAGGGTTGTATTATTGTATTATTGTTCTGTTTGTCTGTTGGAAAGATAAGTAATGTAATGTGCCATATATATATATATTGCATTATGGCCAAGGGGTTGGGTCACACGTGCAAGACTCTGCTGGCCAGTTTGCTGAATGATGCTCTACTCACCAGACACACAGTTTCACCATCTGTATCATACGGTTTAATAACACCAGTGGCCCCAAAATAAAACGAATATCTCAAAAAGCACAAATTGATGTGTTGCGAAAGATACAAAACACAAGTGTAAATGCATATTGGATTATTTTATCTGTACCATTGCGGGACAGAGCCAAACATAGGTGAAGATGGTAGAATAAGTTTCAGATGTAGTTATCTGGACAATACTTTTGAAATCAAGATGTTTTGGCCTGCTATCCGGAAGCCATTTTCAATCTGAAGGTACTAGTCTGAGGGGCTCAAATTTATGGATCAAAATATGACTAATTCCTGTGCTGTTAATCATTGCAAACTAGGACAACCCCCTTGGCAAAGATTTCTATTTTCCTTCTAGATTCCCTATGTTTATATTGCTAACTCTAATGCAGCTTTTATGGCACATGAATTCTAAAATTCATTCTTATTTTTGATGTCCACTACTGAGCCCCAACCCACCAGTTGAGAATCACTGCTTGAAATACTCCTTCTCTGGATGAATGCAACACGAGCTGTATTTGTAGCTAGTTTACAATAGAAAGTGATAATATTATATCATTAAATAATTACATAATTTCCAACGTGTTATGGCTGGGTATGGTACAGTGTATTGAAGAAGGAGGTAAGTCAGATAGAGACAAAAATATATTGTCACCGTTGAAATTCTGAATAAATAAACCACACTTTTCCTTGTCTGGAGCAAGGCGACGAGCAGTCCTCCTTTTGTCCCTGTATCGTGATCATGTACCAAAACAAAATTGGCCCAAAAATCACAAAAATCGCCTCACTTGTTTGAGTTCCCATCCAGATCGGAGAGAGTTGTGCCTACATTTATTTCATAAGTGATTTGTTAGCAGCACAAGTTTGGTGTTTGACTTTGGCTGTAGCTTTACACTGGAAACAGCAAAAGATAATTAGAAAAGTTCTTTTTGGGATATCTTTTGGTGTCCCCAGGTCCAGGATGGTCTATCGTGGTTCTAGCAGGCGAAGTCCTCGAACACCCCACGTCGCCCTGTAGAGTGATGGCCGTGTGGGATGGGGTGAGGCTGTTGGTGGGGCAAGGGTTGTGGGTGGGGTACGGCTTGTGAATGGGACAGAGGTGTTGGATGGGACATTACTTGTGGAAGGGCCGCTGCCTTTTGGTGCGGCACCGCTGGTGGGAGGGGCACTGCCTTTGGGTGGGGCAGTTGTTGGGGGTGGGGTAGTTGTTGGGCGTGCGGGTGGGGCATAGGGTGGTGGTTCAAAGGCAGGATTTGGTTGGCGTATGCTCCTTCGGGATGGCTCCGCGTGTCATTGGGTTCCTGTTGAGAGATAAGTGAGAGGTTAAGGCATAATGATTCGTTACAGCAGAAGACAGTTGTTTAGTCTTTCCATTGAGGGTGTGGTAATCTTCTTACATAAAACAAGGGAACTTCCCACATTTTTAACATTCATTTTGACTACTTTACAGGGCGACAGTCAGAAATTTGAAGTGGGACATGCTAACAACTTCAAAAGATAGATTAAACCATGTTATCTTTTAGCCTTTTTAGTGACGTACGTGTAGACCTAACATATACTGAACCCAAAAATGCGAACACAAAAGCCATTTATATTTTAGATGATAGTCTGATGTTTTGCTAATTAATGTGTTGTCATAATATTGTAGTGGGGCTGCGAATGGTACATTTGTTTGAAAGTCTATTAGACTGTCACATTCAAAAACTGAAAGAATAAAAAAAACCCCACACACATTATTATTAAGAAATTATTAATTAATCCATCTGTTATTTTACAGTCTCATAGTTCAGTGTAATTTTACATTGCATTACTTTGACTAATCAACTTCCATAAATGTCATTATTCCATGTATGTTGTCTCTCTCTGTGTCTCTGTGTTGTCGCCAAGTTTCTCATGCAACAAGTTATGGATATTGTTATGGTTATGGAACAATTTACTGTGGTGATACTAGAAGAACAAAAAAGCTCAAAGAAATGTACTTTAGACCATTAGTTTGGAGTCAAATGCATTCAGTCGTTATTCATGCAGGAAAGGTGAATCTATACTATGCCTACATAGTATTACCCATCTAATTATGAAAGATACATTGTGTTGTATAAACGTCATAGAAAATTGTGACCAATAGCATAACATAGACAGTGTGACCCTATTCACTTCATTTTTTCAAAGCACGATGTCTGAAAAGTAGTTCTGCCATTTAGTGCATTAGCGGTGACCCAATGTGAAAGTAGCAGTACATTTTATGCTGCTAAGCTAATGGTTATCACATAATAGCATGAACTGTGGCTAACTCCCTGTCTCTGCTTTCAGAACCACATGTAGCCCACATAGAAGTAACTGTAACAGGCGTGCCTGGAAATATATAAACATATAAATATTTCTTTTCTAATGACATCATTTTCATATTTGTGGTTTCGATTAGGGCTATTGATGTTGGCACTTGGTTTTCCAATTGTTAAATGTACTCATTAGAAATGTACTGTTGCGTTTTGAGCAAAGTATGTCATCATTTGATTTATGGTATCATTCATCATTTATGTATTTTCTCCTGAGACTTGATCAAAGATTGATGTTGACCCAAGTAGGCCTAAATATTGGTTTTCCAATGACTAAAAGGTGTGTTGTGCATCAGCAATGTAAACACATACATTCAGCATGTTGAGCAACATGTGACTACAAAGCTTTCTACGCTATAGGCACTTTTAATGTGTTAATGTGATTTACTGAGGGAGGAATGATGTTTAGACAACTATATAAATATTACATACAAATGTTCAATACCAAAACCACTTTAAAGTGTGGCAAGTCTTTTCTGTGGTCAAAGCTAATTAAGAACATTAAACTGTTTCATTTCTGTGGTAAAATCTGACAGTATCTATGAACTGTTACAACACTCTCGCATTAGTGATGTAATTCACATGATACCAACCCACGTCTTTCCCATTCCCATTCCAAATAAACATGTTGCCACATGTGCCTTTATCTCAGTTTAACCTAGATCTTATCATGTAATAATAATATGTTGGTTTAGATAATAGACCAGTATGGGCCTTGTCTGTGCAAATATAGGATCCGTGACAATAAACCTCAGGTATTCAGATGTTATTAGTACTTTCATTCTCAAAGGGACAGACAGTTGAAGCCAAATGTTATTGCAGTATTTTTGCAGCTCACCAGGGGGCCCCAGACCACACTTTGGGAATCACACGTACAACCAGTTTGTGGAGAGTACTTCATGTAGTTTGAATGTATTCTTGTGTGAAAAAGCATCATAATAGTTACTTTAAAGCACTATTTTAAGTCAGTATGGCTACGTTCCACTCAATAAACAAGCATTATCCATGGAAATTATAACTGAAACAATATGTATCTCTATGTCTGTGCATAGTCACAATGGACCAGGTGTGATTTGCATGGGTGTATTTTGTACCTTTGTTTTCATTTCCTCTAGCTTCACCGTGGCGACTGTGGCTCTCTGCGGACTCTTCTTCTCCTCTTTCTGTGGTCGGAGCAGCCTCTGTATCCTCTGCTTGATCACCTGGATTCACCCGCGCAGACAACAGATCCCAAACAAGACAAAACACAAGACAGAGGGATAAGACGGAGCTTTGCATTCACTGATAATGTTTAATACATGCTTGTCTGTTAAAGTTGGACTCAGAGTTAAAAAGAGATGAGGCAGAGGTGTAGATATTTGAGCAGTGTTAGTATGTCCACGGCATAGTCCAGAGCGGATATTAGTTTCTCCAGCGGGAAATCAAATAAATCTGTTCACATGAATAATAAGTGATAACAGCTGCACAGAGGCTCAGGCAGAGGAGCTGTGAGAATGCCCGTTAATATTACTGAACAGAATACAATATATTAATTGTGGAAATATGCACAATTTAAAAGCGTACTGTGTAACTTTTCTGGTAGAGGGTCAGTCACTGGTTGTCTTCATGGAGATGTAACTGCTTGGCCTACAATGTTCCACAGGATGGCATTACTTACATCCATGGAGATAAGCAGGTGACACCTGACCAAGTGATGGATCGGTTCTGTGTAGAAGTGAGCGCATCACAGCAATTATAGATGTTTTTCAATGTATTTTTGAGCAATTAAAACACCTGTAATCAACTAATTGTGAGATGTTTAATGCCATGGTAGTATACTGCGGAACATTTGAGACAAAGCAATAACATGTCCATGGAGACAAGCAGGTGGCGGGCCCCTCACCATAAAAGTTACACAGTGCACCTTAAATGTGTAAGTATAATTTGTGTTTAATGTGAATACAGTTATTACAGAAGTTTACTTGTAAATATGAACTGCAGTGGGTTATTTTTCAGATGTTGGAGAGGAGGCTTGGTGCACATCTATATGAACAGTGATTTCATTGCATCTGCATGTCAGTTATTTCCACCAGATGTCATATTGTACATAGCAATGCAAGTGGGAGCATTTAGTGAGATTTGTTCACTAAATGCTCCAACAAATTTAAAATATTCATACCAATATTAGACAACATAACATTTATAGTATGATTATATAATCAGTGGTGTTTTATTTTCAAAAGCAGTACGAGTTAGATTAGTGGTTGCTAACATATCTGTATCATGCCTTTCTTAGTAGTAGTTCTTTAGTAGTAGCTTCATCTTCAGTGATTAGATGTTGTCCTTATAAATTCATTTTGTTATATCTGGTTCAAAATAAATGCTCCAAGAACCTTCATATACAGACCAAACTCATGTAATCTCACTCCAGTGAAAACATGACAACTATTTATTGACTGCACATTGGTGAATCGTATCTGATCTGATGTTCATTGCGATGGCTTATGCGGCGGCTGACACAGTACCTCATAGATATAATCCAGTATTTCTAACACTGTCAAGATGCTGGCTCCAATGAATAGGCCCATCTGTCCACCAATGTCGCCTGAAAGAGAAGAGAATACAAAAAGGATGGTAAAACATACTGAATCTATATTGTCCAGCATACACAGATAAGCCATAGCATTATGGCAAACATAGATTTACTTTTCACGTGTTGAAATTGTTGTATTGGCACCATGTAAACATATGTTAAAGCTGGAGTACCTGATTTTCAAACAGTGAGTGGGGGAAGTATCTAACTTGTTTCTAGCTCTCACAAATCCTTTGGCACATTGCTAATATTCACATGCATGGATTTGTGGCCACTAGCATAGCTTTAGAAGATCTTTTTCAGACAGATAAGTGAAGCAGGGTAGACCACCCTTGCATAGTCAATTAGCTCTCATCCCAAAACATCATATATCGATTCAAATGGCATTTTCTTAAAAGTTTGCAACATCATCTAATCAGATGAAGACAGCGCTTAGATCTACTTTTACAATACACTTTCTGGGGATTTTTTTTAAACTCTTTTATGAAAAAAATAAGTTGGGCTATTTCAGCTTTGAGTGTTACAAGCAGGAAAATGCTCAAGTATCATTGATTTTGACACTGATGACTGGGTTCTATATTTTCAAAACTGCAGCTTGTGTTCCTGGTTCACAGTCAGAAGTGGGCAGTAAGTCAGAACAGTTAAACCCAAATGCTGGTAGAGATCAATCTTGGCTAGTAAGACTTTTCACAAAGATTTTTTTTTTTAAATTCTTTTTTAGGATATTTTTTAATATAATTTAATTCCTGGACTAGATACGCCCATAACCAAAGAATATGCAGGTCCGTTCCCTGGGGAGGTGTTTCGGGGATGTCCCACTGGGAGGAGACCCCGGGGAAGGCTAAGAACACGCTGGAGGGACTATGTCTCTCGGCTGGCCTGGGGGAAGTGTCTGGGGTGTGGGAAGTCTGAGAGTCCCTGCTTAGACTGCTGCCCCCGCAACCTGGCCCCAGACAGGTGGAAGAAAATCGATCGATGGATGTTTTTTCTCAAATGCACTTTTACCTGTTTTTACTCGAACCCCTTAGAGCTCTCCACAAGAATTCCAATGTATATGGACTGTATTTTGAGGTATAGGGGTTAAGCAGGGAAATACAGGAATACTCAAACATGAATGAATAGATCAAAATCCAACTCTGAGTAAGCCAATGATAAAAAAGAACCATTATAACATGTTTTAAATGACTTTTACATGAGTGTTCCAGCATACAATGAAGTCTTACCTAATAATCCTGCAACATCATATGCCTTCTTTTGTTCAATGGTCTCGTAGTTCAATGCTTCAAAAAAGATATCCAGGACCAGAAAGTTATCTCTGTAAACAGAAGGTCATAAAACTGATTTGCAACCTCACTGATTATAATTGTTACTATATTGAGGAGTATAAAAATCAGGTGTGCTATACGGGCTGTAAATTGTTATGATAGTGTAGACATGCCCATAGTGACTGAACAGGATCATACCACAGACATGAGATAATGAGCTCGACCAAGGTTTCAAACAGAGCAAACACGCTTCAGCCTTAGTTACTGCGTGTTTTGATCTGGTCACATAGGCAAGTTAACATGTAACAAAAGGCAGTGAGTTCAAAATACCTTTTATAACACTGAAAAGAATGGAGATCAGCTGATCAGAAATACAGCTATAAGGCAATCTCATTAGTACCTTTCATAGGGAAATGAGAAATAGTGCTTAAGGGTAGTTCAAAAGAATAGCTGCTGTGATAACTGGCCAGAAACAACACAACAAGAAAGTCATTTTAGCCATTATCAATCTATATATAAGGTCAATGAGAATATTTATCTTTTTCACCACTGAATCATTAAGATTTAGCCTGAGAGCCAGACCCCTCCACTGCGATTATTTTGCTATCTCTTTCTTACTATTATTTTTCTTTAGTCTACACCTGTTTTAAAACCATTGTGAGTTCGGGGGCATTTGTGCCAACAAGTACAGTACAGAGGGTAATGTTGTGTACAACTCTTCCTGTCATATAGACGGGTGGTGAAATGTCAAACCCTTAATAGGGACAGAATACTAGAATCCTCCTTTTTGATGTTCAAATACACTGAGCATGTCTGAGGTGGATACCTCTAGACTTGGCCTATTATGTTTTTATTGACTAAAAACAGGAGCGCCATTCAAACTAATATATTATGAGAGCTGCTTCAGGTGGACGGGTCTGGTCCTAGACTAATTAGGGCTCTGCAACTGATCACATTTTAATCGAAACTGAGATTCAGTAATTTGTAATTGTCAATTATATGCTTAGTCCTTTTTAATCGAGAGGTCTGCAGCCCATTCTCTGTATGTAAAAGCGTGTAGTTTAGAGCAGAGACTTGAGAGGAAGACTTGTAATTTCACTTTGTGGCGAGAGGTTTACTTTAGTTTAATGCCATACTGTGGAAAAAGCAGCAGACAAAGACATGCAATAACATCCCCATGGAGACAGGAAGAAGGCAAATTCTCCACCATAAAAGTTACACAGTACATTTTTTTATTTTAAGACTTTCAAATAAATAGTTCTAGATAATAAAAGTTATAATATGTTGTTGCAGTAACAGTAGTAGTGGTAGTAGCAGTAGCATAGCAGTAGTAGTAATAACATAAAAAATAGCAGTAGTGATAATAGTAGTATGTACAGTAGCAGGTGCAGTACTAACCGTATGTAGTCCTCCGTCTTGTCGTACTTTCTGGACAGGTACCTCGCAGAGCCCTTACTGGGGATCTTGACCATGGAGAGCTCTTTACCGTAACGCGTCAGATTACAGGGAGTCTCACATGGGCACGTGTCTCCACTGGTCTTCTGTAACTGGGCTGAAACACATATACATATAAGAGGCTAAACTATGTTCAATGTGTGAAAAAGTATCCCCAAACAACAAAGAAACAGATTTGAATTTCAGCACAGTATTGAAATATCAGTACTAATTCCTGTAAATATATTTATTTTTCATATTTCTCCCCAAATTTCTTTAAACTGACACTTTACTCATGGGATAAAACAGGTATTATCTCATCTAACAAAATAATTAGAAAAGCATGAACTCCTATCGTGCATTTGAAGTTATTTGCAGTATTAGAAAAGTAGCAGTAGTACTTTCAGTAGTAGTAATCGTATTTTCCCACAATCATATTTTACCCTTGACTTGCACTTGTTACAATGAAATATGTTTTGTTTCAGGCTAAGAACCGGAGAAAATTCACAATAGGCCAAATGACTGATCTCACAGTTAATGAAATAACTCCACCCAGACCTCTTTATATGGAACAATCAAGATAATTGTATAGCAGAGAATAACAGTGCCCTCATTCTTGTCTGGGGATGGGAAAACATCTTTAAAATATAACTTTTTAAGAAGTTATTACTTTTCCTTAGGGAGGACTTTATTCAGACAATTTGATTTAGTCGTCTATAGCCATGTGAATATGCTCATTCTTGTGCGATATAGCTGCGATTTCATTCAACCATGTTTAAACAGTGCTAGGGTCTGTGAAGAGAGAGATAATTAAATTTGGGGCTTATTTTCTTGAGAAATTGTAGCTCATAATGTACTTATACGTCTGCCGGGGCTGCTATGAAAACCTCTTTTTACTGCAAATGCAATTCAGCCTGTGAAACCAAGGCATCTTTTTTCAGCCTGTCGGATCTAAGGTCAGAGTTAAAGATTAAAAAGATACGACTTATAAAGAGGAGTCCTGCCATTAAGACTAAATAAAAGACTCTATAAAAATGAGAGGAAGTTAATTGAAAAATAATTGAAAATATTTGAAAGTTTTAGTGCATGAAGATACGAGAGCTGCCAACTAAGTCCTCGGTTGTGCCCTGTGTATAGTAGTAGTATGATGAGTAAGTGACAACTGGAAGCTGCGTTTGTGTCCTTAAGCAAGACGTTTTATCCACAGATGCGTTAGAGTGGTGCAGAACATTGTTTATTTTTGTGTTACAAGAAATATACTAACTATATGCGGCACTCAAAATGTAAAGGAACTGTACATTTTATTTTAAATATTATAAACATGACCTAACTGTGTCCCCAGATATGTAGTAAACATTGTTCAAATTAAATATTACTTTTTCTGATAACAATTGTAATGCTGGTGTATTCGTAGTTACAAAAAACATTGGACATGATGACCACGTTGTTATAATTTGGTGTTTTCGTTCTCAAGACCATTATCTAATCAGAAAGCAGAATGAGCCTCACATGAGTCTTTCATTTGGGTTGCCAGGTTCAATAATGAAATCCAGTTGGTTTAAACCTAAAAGACTCTCTCTGATCTGAATCTTCACTACCTAAAGCCTGCAGCCAATCATGGATTGATTGTGATACCTTTTTTTTTTTTTTTTTTAAATGGTCACATTGGTCACATTTTTATATAGCGTTTTTCCACCTTCAGGTCACTCAAAGCGCTTTACATCAAGGAACCAGTCACTCATTCGCACACACATTCATACACCAGTGTACACAGACTCTGGGGGCAAAGTAGGTTAAGTGTCTTGCACAACAACAGCAGTCAACTGTGGGAGCCGGAATCGCACCGCCAACCTGTGGGTCAGCGGATCTGACTGCTCTACCACTGATGTTTATGTCGAGAGTGGGATTTGAACCACCAAACACTCTACTGTCTGAGCTACTGTGTGAGCGCAGGCTACATACAGTTCTTTTAAACATGAAATATTTATCTTAACAAAACAATAAGTACACAGAAGTGTAGGCTTTTACTAGAAGAGGCAGTCATGAAGTCCGTAAAGACAATGAGGGGAGAAGTAATTTGTGAATATCAAAGTGTTTGTGTTACACTGCAGAATCCTTATCATATTTACTGATTTCCATTTCCCCTCGGGGCCAGTGTATTATATTGTAATGAGAAACCAAATGAGGAGGAGATTGTTCCTTACCCAGCGCTTTGTCCACACAGCCGATTTTACTGGGAGGGCAGATATCCGCTGTTCCTGAGAGGGAGGGAGGGGTGAGAGAGAGCAGGAGAAGAGGGAGGGAGGGGGAGAGGAAAGAAAGAAGAGGATCAGAGAGAGAAAAGCGAGAACGAGAGGTGGGTAGAGCGTGAGAGAGATAAGGGAGGGTAAATAAGAAGAGATAGGGGAAGGAAGGATTGATACAGAGAGGCAGGGAGGTTAGAGAGAGAAAAAGGGGGACAAAGGAGAGTGAGAGAGGGACAGAAGGAGAGAAGAAAATGAGTTTGATCAATCAGAAACAAAATGATCAGTGACCCATGTCCTCTACACAACCCTCCCGTTTTTCATCTGCGCTGTCTCTCCATCTGCCTCTCCAAACTCCGAACCTGCGCGGCCCTGATTGCATCGGAGAAATAGAGCGTGCTTCCCCCACCAGCCATATTTAGCGAAGTCTTTAAAAACCAATCAGCGCTGCACAGGTATTGATGACAGCTATTCAGATTCACACTATAATTAATTGGCAGTATATGTGTGTCTGCTGTGTCTGTCTGCTTGGGTAATGTTTTGTGGAAGTACCATTTCCCAGTCACTTAGAAATGTTAATTAAACCAAAGTGAAATGGGTTTGATAAGGAGCGCAGACAGGAGGCAGGCCGTGGCACTGATAGACCTGCACAGTCATTTGAAAACACAACATTATTCTGTGTAAATAGAAATGCGTTATTGCCACTGCCTGATGGTTTGCTACAGATTGGGTTTATATTATATTATTTGCTTGTGTGTTAGCAAAAGGTCCCATAACGTATAATGCAATTTGAGACATTTTAGGTAAATAGGTCAAAAGAGAATTTATTAAGTTTTAGTGGAAATGCAAATCATTACATGTTATAGATAGATGCGCTATGCAACATTTCTGGTCCGCAACCCGCTTGTTTCCATAGAGAACATATTTATCTTCATGGAGACAGGAAGGTGACCCCATCTGGCAAAGTTTCAGGCTAGAGCTGTAGAGAAGCAATCTTGATCACAGTAAGAATACATGTTTTTAAGGGATATATTTTGAAAGAAAAACACACACACACATCAGACATCTTCAAAAAGGTGGCAGAGCTTGATTTCAAGTTAGTTCAAGGTAGTTCATTGTTACTTAAAAAAAAGTTAAAAGTAAATGTAACAACAACACATTTCAAACTGAACTATAATATTTGCCATTGCAGGAGAGGGCTAATGCCTTGATGGAGGCCTGTGTTAGTCCATTATATAAAGTCTCTTTTATTCTTCATGAACATTTCCATCTCCTGCTCAGAGACATAGAAGTGTCCTCATTCAACAGTCCAACACCAGGAACCAAAATAAACCCAAATGTGTTTTGAGGGCTGTGTGAAAAGCAACGTCAAATAGTTTTAAAATATTTACTAAAAGGAAAGGGATGAGAGGAAAGGGACACAGTTTTGCTTCTTCAGCTGTTATTTGGGGATTTTCTGAGTGCTTCCCAAACAGTTGCATTGTGGGCAGTGTAGTTCAAATGGGTTGATTCTCAGAACAGCTTCTTTTTGTTATTAGTAAGTAAGTATGTTATCTAAAAGAGAAGTAATGCCCCAAACAAACATGGCTGACAACTAAAATAAAACATTTTTCAGTGAGAGGTCATAATTGCATTTTCAAACAAATAAATTCAGGTATTATGAGGAATAGATGGAGAGGTGGAGGTGACACATGGTTTAGCTGCTGCGCAGAGATGGGACAGAGAAAATGGCTGCACAGCTGAAGGATGAACAGAAGAGAAAGCTTAAGTATTTAAAAGAATGACTTGTTACATGATTGGCTGAGAGGCCATGGTAGCAGGCTGTGATTGGGTAGCAGGTGAGGCGAGGTTTGAAATATAGTCTTCTATGTTGAATTTGTGCTTTAATTGCACCTAGTTCACAGGGGCGTTTTGATGAACCTGACAAAGGTAGTTGCACTTTATACTGTAGTGTATAAGTACAATGTAATGCACTATGTTATGTCATTACAGGTGGTTACAAAGTGCGTCACAGTCAGGTTACATTGTTATTATACAGTGCATTACATTAAGACAGGAATAATGAAGTGTAAAATAAAACTTGGTTAAAACTTTTGCTCTTGAACAAGACTTAGACAGCTCCAGCAAATATATATATATATTCAGAACATTGTCCAATAAGGCACCTGGCTTCACTCCTTGATACAGAGCAGTCACATTCAGGAAGTAAAAAGATTTTCAATTCTAACTTGGCCTGAAGCTCTCTCTGCGCTTTGAACCAGCCGCTGCCTCCACTTTCTGAGGGATTTTCAGGGCACTTCATTTGCAACAATAAAATCTCTTCACTACTGATGCGTGTTGGGACAACTATAGCGAGCACGGTGCCACCTGACAGAGACAGAGCTGAAGGCAGAGATGCCAGACAGACTGGAAATTTTTTATTTGATCAGAAGTGATAAATATAATCTCATATCTGAAGTTAAATATAAGCGCAAAGGCCAAGGTCTACAGTCAGTCTCAGGATAGTCAATCTAATGAAATGGCATTATGGATGTATGGTTGAATGGCCCTATAAAAACAGTATAAGGGATGTTTTCATGATGATGATGCATAGAGTCTATTATTATAAATGGCATAGATAAAGTGATCCCATTATGATATTCCTCTGGTTGTTATAACCTTAAATACAATTATTCTGTATTAAAAAAAAACAAAAACAAAACTGATTTATAATATTTATAATATTACAAGAGTCAATCTCTGGTTTAACCTTTATTTCTGCAATGCTCAATGTTATTTTTGTTACACGCAAAATAAAAAAAAAAATAACTAATTTGGAGAATTTGAGTGAAACAGAATGACCGGGAGGAGCTGCAGGAAGTGTCTGGGGGTGGGGGAAGTCTGGGAGTCCCTGCTTAGACTGCTGCCCCCGCGACCCGTCCCTGAATAAGCGGAAGAAAATGGATGGATGTCCTTAAGATTCAGAAGCAAACATTTTCTTTGTAGAATTATTTCAGGTTAAAGCAAATTCTTGAATTCTTTCTTTTGGCACTCAAACCAAGAAAAACAAGGTGAAAAATGTATCACGGAAACTGGCAAAGAATTTCTCTTTATAAGAAACCAAATTTCCAAGGAAATGTCTTCTTGTATTTGTAAAAGGTGTGTGTGGGAAACTTTACTTCACTTTACATCACTCTTGTCTTTTGTGAACTGAGTCTGCCTTAAGGAGCAACACAAGTGTGTTTATTCATATGACTCAGCAGTGTTTGGCCAAAAGGCTGTTTGGATAAAAGACTCTGATAAGTTTAGTCACGCAGATTATATTGTTTTAAAGAAATATGAATTGTTTTTTTGTGTCATTCCTGGGGTGTTAACGTGGTACCTTCTTCACTGTCGTCACTTTGGCAGTTGGGATTTCATTGATTAATTTAACATTTTTATTTATTTTAAAAATGTTTGGGCATTTTTGTCTATTAATCTCTAATGTTTTTGTCTAAAAAGATGTTTACACATTTTTTGTAAAATACAAAACAAAAAAAAAACAGAAAAAAAAAATGAAAAAAGTTCCAAGATTATTTACCTGACCTGTTTCAACTGTTTTTTTTGTTTTCTTTTTTTGTTTTTTTGCAATTCACAGTTCTGCATCTGGGATTTTCATTTTTATTTTGCATTTTTGTCTTAAATAAAAGCATAAAAACAGAATATTATGTTTCAGTGAGAAGACCAAATGTTTTTTCTAGTATACATTTCTCTGTACGGCTGTACCTATCAATCAATTTCCTTATTAATTAAGTTTTTATTTTGACACTAGTAAATGTAAGCATGCTTATTTTTCTTTCTATGAGTAAAGATACTGAGCTGATAAGAAATATATTGCACTAATACTGTCATGGCAGTATATCACTTTTAAAAAATCTGCTATGTTTCTCATTTGTGGCAACTTCCTCTGACAAATTCTAGCTTTCGGCTAAGAGTGAGCGCACTGACTTGTGACAACAGGTGGCTGGCTCATGACACATTTAATTACATTTGAACAAATTGCCTCTACATAAACAAAAGCTTTGAACTGTGCCCATTACAATTGCAGAGCGTAAATGTTGACTGATTCTATGACATGAGTAATCCATGCAGGTCTATAGGATTACAGAGGAACTAGCTTCATCATTAGGAGAGATTTGCATGTTGTTTGTTGCCCCAATTAGATGTTGTTTATCGATTGGTCTAATCAATTGTGCTTAATAAGGCGGCAAATGTCAGTGACAGCGCAGTGACAAACCAGCGGTGTCACAAACAATGATTTAACAAGCTCAAAGTGAAGCTTCAGAAATGCCTCCTTCACTGCTCCAAACCACTCCTGCTTTTCACATGTGGTTTGGGTCAAAATTAGTCCTACTTTGACCTAGGTTAGACCATAGACTGTATAAAGAAGTGGACTAAGTGAGTGTGACGTCACCCATAGTGTTTGGCTCCAGTCAAATGAAGCTCATCGAGGCTAGAGTCGTTATAGGGGCAAATTTGGAGCCAAGTTCCATGTTTGGAATTTCGACTGCGAGTATCATAGCAATCAAAGGGCCAATCCAGAACGAGGCTGATGAAGGTAACGCCCCTTCCTGCCCACCCGCTTAGCAACGTTGTCAATCAAACTTGTTGCTAACACTAGCGGGAGTGACCTCAGGGAAAGAAGACGCCTGATTTGTCTGTTATTGATGTTCATATCTTGATTTACGGACATAATAGCAAAATAGAAACCCCAGGATCATGTAGAGCGGGTTAATACGAACATTTTAAGATCAAAATGATGAGGCTCACGGCAGTAGTTACAGAAAGACAAAGTCAGTTCCTACTGTATTTGGAACACAGCAGTGAGCAGGTTAGCTATGTCCATTTACATATACAGTCTATGGGGTTAGACCTGGTTTACTTCTGGTTTAGAGCTTGTTTAGCCAAAGATTAATACTGACTTTGTTGATGGACAGTCTGCCACATCCTTGGAGATGATATTTTTTCACTTGGAATGTTACATGGTATGGCATGAACCTTATCTATCTCTGTGGAGACAGCCAGATAATGTCACAAGGCTCATTTATAGGTCAAATTCTCATACTCATACTAAGAATGAAAGGTACATTTGATCAAAAAACACCTATAATGAAATAAATGCAAAATAGATATAGTGTTGTGTGTGGAACTTACATGTTGTATTGGTTTAGTAATTGATTGATAGCATTTGAATATGTCCTGGAATCTGCCCTGGTTTAGTTATAGTTAGACCAGTGGTGGAAGAAGAACTCAATTCTGTTGCTTAAGTAAAAGAACAGATACTGGAGCAAAAAAAAAATACTCAAGTAAAAGTATCACAAAAAATTATTTAAGCAAAAGTTTACTTAAGCAAAAGTGTTAAAGTACCTGTTTAAAAATGTACTTAAAGAGTAAAAGTAGAAGTAGTTTGGGCATATTTTGAGGTCATATAAAGCTTCAAATGTATAGATTTTGGTAAAGATTTGTGTGGAATTTTGTTCAATAGAAACAATTGAATCAATTTTTCTCGCTGTTATTTGTATATTTTTATTTGCTCAAACTATGACCATGTTAAAAATACACCCTCAGCCTTTTCAGAAGATCTCACGCAATAATGAAATATACTTTTACTTTTCAGCCCTGTTCAAAACTGTAGTGGAGTAGAAAGTACAGATGCCTGCTCTCAAATGTAGTGAAGTAAAAGTAAAAAGTATACACTTTAAAATGTATTAAGTAAAGTACAGATACATAAAATGTGTAATACAGTACTTTACTGCTTTTACTTTGTTATAGTCCACCACTGAGTTAGACCTGTAAGCTTTACTCTTAATTCTGACTTCGTCTCATTTTAGTGCTGGTATAGTCCTAGTTTAGTCCTTGTTCAATCTTGTTTTAGTCATGGTTTAGTTTTGCTTTGCTGATTTCTAGCAGAGTTCTGTTAAGTCCTGTTTTTTGGCTTTAGTTTCTGGTTTACTTTTACTTTAGTCCTGGTTTGGTCTCTGCTGTGGCTTTAAACTTGTGTCTAGACGTGCTTGTGCCAGACTGATCTGACACGGAGGAGAGCGCTGAGGGAGGGGCCAGTGAAGGTGTCCTCCAGAAATGAACGCACCTGGCGGGACATCTGTCTATTTGTCTCTATGTCTTTGGAATTGCCTTGTCTAAAAGAGCAATTTAAATGTAACTGTATTTCTATTAATTAGAACGTACCCTTGATTTAATCTTTGTATCCAATCTTAATCTTTTAATTCAGTTATTTCTTTCAAGGTAAAATGTACTAAACTTTAATTAAATGCCATCACCTGATCTATATTGCACAAAAAAACTCAACTAATTTTGTACATTTTGAAAACCACTGTTATCTGCAAATGTTCCTAGTCTCCTTACCTATGTTTAAAATTTTAACTGAAATAGAGATTAGGATTCAGAGGGGCCAGAGTTGACCTTTCACTTCCTATCACATTGTTTTTATATGAAGTGAAAGGGCAACAACTGTGTGTCTACATATAACACATACATATAACATATTAGCCAGTAATAGTCCAGGATTAGTCCATAACTTACTATACTTTAACCCTTACAAGACCAAGCAGAAAAAGCAAAATGAAAGAGAATTACAAAGCCAGAAAGCCATAACAGCATCAAAAGTGCCCAGCTCTTTTGTCACCTCCAGCGTGTTTATCAGGAGGGGGGCAGATGACACTTTGTCCCAGACTTTGGCCCTCTCGCGCTGGGCTCAGATTGGACGTTGGCTCCTCTCGACCTTGGTGCTTCATATCGGAGTGTGCTTCTGTAATGCTGTGCTGGATAATCTGTGTCCAGTGGCTCTCAAAGACCCCAATCAGCTCAGCACTTTCATCTTTTCTGCCCATTTCAGACTTCACTGCTGTGTGACTATTAGTGACACAGGGTATTTATATTAATGGGGGACTGGTTAAGGGGTCTTGTTTGTGGTATTAAACTGACAGTTATAGCTATGTACCACAACTGTGATTTCAATCTTCTTCTTCTTAAAGGGAAAATATGATGTGTTCATTAGTTTTTTTCTTTTTATTTTTCATTGGCAACTTGTATTTTGATTGATTTATGCATGTGTGAGTAATTCTGCAAAGTTCTGCATTTGGAGCTTGAGTGCACCGTTAGACAGGGCCTTACCGGGCACGTGCACCATTAGACAGGGCCTTACCGGGCACGTGCACCATTAGACAGGCCTTACCGGCATTTGCACCATTGGACGGAGCCTTACTGGGCATGTGCACCGTCGGACAGGGCCTTACTGGGCATGTGCACTGCAGACAGAGTCTTACCGGGCATGTGCACCATGCGGCAGTTGCAGACGCGGATGACCTCATTGGTCTCACACAGCAGGCGGCAGGCACTGATGCTGTACGTGTCGTATCCAGGGAACTTCTCTTTGCTGCTGGAGCGGCAGTTCCCCCAGGGCTGAGGCAGATAGGTCAGCTGAAACCAAACACAGATTTATGAGGCCTGGAGGTAAGCCAGAGCAAGGCTTCTCAAAATGTGGTGTGTGTGAAGTGGCACTAAAAAGGCTGCTAAGGAGTATAGTTTATTAGCTTTCATTCTAGTTCTGGTTATACTCTAGTGGGGTGCTTTTTGCCAGCCCAACAGTTCTGATGTAATTCTTTGGTTCTTCTTTTGAAGCAATTAGTATGACATTTATTATTTTAATTTTTGACACAAAACCTTGAAAATCAATATAAATAGTTCACTAGTGATTAGAAAAATATAGTGGCTCACTATACTTTTGAATGCAAAAATCTACAACTGCATTTTATAACTTTAATAATGTCTATGAATTGTGACACTAATGCCTGGGTGCTGTGTGACGTCAGCATAGGGTGTGTGCCTGGCCACTTCACAACTGGAAAACACAAACTCTGGAGGAAGTGTTCTGGTGCTAAAAATATATCAGACACATTATATACTAAATCTACATTTGAGTTGTTATGAACTTGATTAGACCTTATTCTGCTCCAATTGAATCTTTATTCCATGAAATAATCCAAAACTAATCCATTAAAGACAGTACTTAAAAAGAAAGTTACTATTTTTTTTGGTTGTGCTTGGTGTGAAAGGTTTGAGAACCACTGCACTCTACATGAGCTTTCTATAGTTAGAACAACAGAAGCATTGGCCAAAGAAAGGTAATGGATGAGACTGAACCTACCCTCTGCTCCTGACAGGACACAAAGGTCTGGAAGCCCGGGGAGACTCCGAAGCCCAGCTGGTGGATGTACGGGGGCTCGTCCTGACTATGGATCTGCACCCGGATCCCGGCCTCCAGGGAAGTCTCATCTGCAGTGCAAACACAGGGGTTACCCAGGCAACCGCACAGGGACTAACTGACAGTTTGGCCCGGGCTTGGAGCTAAAAACACCTAACCATCAGTCATGAAAATGAAGCCAGTGGGGAGTGAACAGTGGTGAAACAACATATGCACATCGTAAAGGTACACTGTGTAACTTTTCTGGTTGAGGGTCCCTAACTCAAAGTTGTTCTTGCTTTGCCTGGAATGGTCCACAGCATGGGACTACCTATTCTATCTATTAAAGTTGTTTCTGTTGCTAAAATGCCATAAAAACAGACACATTCAGGTGGTAGACAGAGGGTCTACATTGGAAAAGTTACATTGCGCACCTTTAAAACTGATTTGTGTTAAATGCAGTGGCTCAGAGGGTGGTAAACTTGACTTAACTTGTTTGATATCTATCTTTGTGTCCTTAGGCAAGACACGTTGCCAGAGCATAAACAACGTGGTTGCAGATGCCACTGGCACAGATTGGCAGCCATGCACTTGTCAGTAAACCACTTAACACTACCAGCTTTCCAGGACCAAGTGTGAGGAGTGAGTGAAAATGTAAAGTGAGTTACCAAAAAGCTCCCTGCATCAGTTGCATGTCATATGTCAAGCAGGTGATTTGACAATAAGCATGCTTCTGTTAAAATACAATGCCAACGAAAATAATGTATCCAAAATTGCACAGGTGTTAAATTGTAGGGAA
>KN486998.1:0-88557 GCA_000787095.1 Periophthalmodon schlosseri | reverse complement strand
CACAGCACCCATATAATCCGAGAATCAAACCCAACACCTTCTTGCTTTAAGGCAATAGTGCATTTGTCATAGTGTGATAGCTTGGTCTTGGTTTCTGACATAAAGTTAAACCACATTTCTGTCAGAAATATGATGCCAGAGAAAATCAGACACCCAAGTTTGTTTTTGCTATTGTACAAATCATATTTCCAGCAATGTAATGAAAAAACATAGCAAGTTGAATATCTATTTTGAGCAGTACGGAAAGCGCATGACAGGACAACATTGAGCAAATATGTTGTGGCTTACTGGTTTCCCTCCAGATGGGCAGATACTCGTCTTGCTGTATATCCAACATGATCTCCAGACCGTTCCCCATCCCGCCTTGCTTGGTCTTCCTCAGCGCGGTCTTGTTGCCATTAAAAGTGTAGCATTTTCCATATCGCGTGTACACCTAGAAAAAGACAGCATGGATTCATATCAGGACCATAACGATAAAAACATGACAACTCCACAGTCACGCACACACGCAGCCGGTGACAAGCTGGCGAAATGAAAACACAGATAGAAAGTGGAGAATAAATAAACAAGCTGAGAAAGTGAGGTACTGAGTATTACCCACAAACCCTTGGGTGTAGCGTGCAAGCATCTGCGTCCCCAGTGCAGTTTGATAAGCACCAACTGAATGTATTCCTCGACAGGCTATGCACAATAAAGCTACACGGAACAACCAAACATCAAGAGACGCTTTATCTTATTTCAAAAGAAAACAAAAGGGAATAATAAACGATCTTAGTTGAATAAATGAACTAACATGTGTGTCATAGTGGCCTGTCTCTATAGGAGCACGTCAGATACAGTGCACTGAAAAAATGCTCTTAACGGGCAGAGGAGCTGTTCAAATTTTACAACAATAAAATTACTTATTTATGATTCTCTGTCCAGCATGTTGAAGTCTTACAAAGGCAGCTTGACTGTGGCCGATCTTAGACCTGCATGTTTTAATCACGCTGAGGAAACATGACTTTGTTTGTGGTGAAGCTCCTCCCTCGGGAATTCTCCTCCTCAAAACTCTTGGAGGGAAAATTCAAATATACACAGAACAGAACAGTCACAGGAGCCTCTGCAGTGTGGATCCAGGAGGACTGTGAGAGCGGCTTTGGAGGTAAGACATTTCAAAGATTTTATGCGCTTTCTGGTCTAGAATGTAGTCATAGTAAACACATTTTGTGTTTGTTTTATCTGAAATTAGGTTTAATGTAACGGCTGTTTCCATGAAACAAATTGTAAGCATGACTGCCCATCTACAAGTGTGACAATTGTATTAACATTTCAATTTGTTGCTTCCACAGAGTCTGCAAACACGAAAGAGATATCCAGAGCACTTGGCTGTAGCTGCGGGTAAGCTAACACATTTTATACTTGATGTTTAGTTTGTGTAGTGCATCTGTTAAAATAAAAAGAACAAGATGATAAAATCCCTGTATCTTTCAGAAAAAGGCATGACTTCGAAGAACCACCAACATACAGGCCACAGATGGACAAACCAAGTCTTCAGTCGTTTTAACAGAGCTATTTTATTTTATTTATTTATTTTTTTTATAACATATACTTCCTAGTGAGAATGTATCATCACTTGTATCCACAGAGGGTGTGGCAGTAGGACCTGGCACTGAATGCCTATTGAGAAAGTTGAATGAAAATCACATGGTGCCTGTTCCTGCATTTTCTGTATTGTTCAGTGTGATTCTGTCCTGGACCGGTCCACTGTTGTATTAGAGAGTCATAAGTGCTATCAGTATATTTGACTTGGTTAACTTGGTGCCATTATTATTTAATTATTATTTCGCCATCCTAAGTTTCATAGTCATCTTTTTCATAAGGGACCCAATTGTACAGTTGATTAATGATTAATTAATCTTGTTATAATTTATCTCACAAGCAATTAATCTGCCATCTCCAGTCCTCTCTCCAATTGGACAAAGTCATGCAAGGAATCTCTAAAAGAAACCACTGTGTGAATTGTTCTTACATTACACATTTGTTGTTTGAGACGGTGGAATGTGCTAATCATTTATTATGACCTCTCTAATGTCTTATTTCTTATCCAAATATCATCACACCCTTTAACTCCAGTCAAAGTAAAATACATGAAGAGACTGCACCTCTCTAGTCATAAACTCCCAAATATTTGAAGTTGCAATATGGGCAGACTCTCATTGAAACTGATGTATTTGAACCTTGCATAAACATGTACGACACACGCCCATATCAAAGTTTACTGGAGGCATAAAACACAGCTGTCCTTGAAGGCACCACAGTGTAAACAGCACTGCCTCTGCTGTAATCACTGTTGTGGATACAGTGGTATTGTCCATAGAGGGACTTTGATTTGGCCGGATCCCTCCCTGTGGTCACTAAACTTGCTGCTTGTCCCCTGTATTTAAATACCACAGCTCTCATTAAGTGGGTCCAAGCCATATCAGTTAGAATGGGATGTTTTTGTGCGTTGCCGTGGGCTACTCTTAGTCTCTATAATAGTGAAATGGGCGCTCTCCTTTTTGGTAACAGGATAATTCACTACTAACAGAGCAAAAGCAATTGTTATGCGATTATCACTATTTAAATGTAGAACCGTGTGGTTGAACCTAGCTATATATAATGAGTTAGATAATCCTACACTGTCACGAAGAAAAACAAAATAGAAAATAAACCAGGCGACCTTCGCTTTACCAAAAAAGTTACAAGTCAGGTCTGTGGAGAGGTCTGTGCCTTTTTTATTATTATTTTTGAAATCTTTCATGGTGGGACTTTATGTGAATTTGCACTTTTTAAGCACTCAAAAGACTCAAAGTACTATTTCATGCATTATTCATGAACTGTATACACTTGGTGGTGATAATCTACTATCTATTGTCATCTGAAAACATTTTATTGTTGGGTTTCAGATGACATCACAACATTCTGAGCCAATAATATTTAAAGAACACCTATTGTGCTTGTGTCTGCTCTATAGTTATAATCTATGACACCGTGGTTATAATTTATAAATGTTCCTCTAAAATGACTTGAAAGAAACAATTCCACTGACTTCTGCGTTCGAAAACTGCACTGCCCAATGGAAGCTGACATTGCCATAAACATCATCACAAAGAATCGACACCTCTGATGGTTAGTTGCAGATCACGCTAGCGAGCAGCGGATTTTTGTTAAATTTGTACCAAAATGACTATGCAATGCTGGCGAATCCTGCGCGTATCACCGATTAAGAAAATAAAATTGGAGAACAAAGTAAGTACAGAGCAGAGGGCGTGTGCCGGTGGCGGTGACACCGGGGATTGATCGGCAATATGGTGTCTTGAAATTAAGTGACTGAAAATTGCTCAAACATGTACGTATCAATCCAAATACAACTTCAGGTGAGTAAATGGTGAGGCAAGACAACTGTAACATTGTTAAAAGCTCTGAAAAGCTGATTTTGCATAATAGATTTGCCTTAATGCAGGTGGGGGTAGTTAAAATTCATATGGTTAAATGCAGTTTTCTGTTGTAAAATAGTGATCGGGTCTAACCACCAGTAGAAATAATCAGGTCCATTATTTGTGCATTGCCTCTTATTATATATTTTGTGGGAAAGTACAGTGTAATAGGGAAATCTGACTCTTACACCCCCATCTGGGAGTATGACATAATCACATTTTAGAATCTGAAAACCATCAATATTTGTATATGCAGCTCAAGTTCACTGCTCTAGTTTTGATGAGGTACAAAAGGTCACGATTGCATGAAACCTGTACCTTTTCCTCTGCTCACGCTCGTATGCAGTATCTGGCTCAGTAGCGGGTGATTAGAAAATGGGGGGCAGTGAGGTGTTTAAAAGGCCAATGGGAAACGAAGGTGTGACTTGTGATTGACGTGCTATTCGGGGTGAAATAGTTTAATCTGTATTTGGGGATGAGAGGAGCAGAGTCGGGGGTAAGACACTTATCATTGATCCATCCTGGTTCCTGACAGTGAAACCTGCACAGGGCCCACTTTATCTGACGAGACTGACAACAAGAGGAAGAAGAAGGGAGGATTTTACGCATAAGACCAGAGCTAAACCAGGACTGAATCTGAACCGGACCATTTCAAGTCTTGAGCAGGACTGAACTAGGATTTGACCAGCTGTTGTGGTTGTAAAATGTATATATTTGAAATCAATACATACAAAATAGGCCTGTCTGACTACTATAATTCCTTTCTATCAGAACTTTTTTTGCAATACTTTTTTATCCATCCATCCATTTTCTTCCGCTCGTCCGGGGCCGTGTTGCAAGGGCAGCAGTCTAAGCAGGGACTCCCAGAATTCCCTCATCCTAGACACTTCCTCCAACTCCTCTTTTTATGTTTTTATTTAATACTTTTTGAATAGAAAATAATAAGATTGTGAATGCTGTTGTTGCTCTGACCTAATTCTCACAATATTTGGACCATGTTATGCAATGGTGCTTCCTCAATTATTTCAGACACTTTGCTGACAAAGTTAACTTTCTGCGAAATAGTATTATTTTATCTTATTACTGGTATCTGTGTAATTTTTTCTTAACTTTATATTCAAGATGAGTAACAGCAGTGTTTATGAATGTGCTTAACATCGAGAAACCACTCACCCATTCACCAGTGTACACAGGGTTAAGTGTCTTGTCCAAGGACACAACAACAGCATTCATCTGTGGGAGCTGGAATCGCACCGCCAAATTGTGGGTTAGTGGATCTGAACGCTCAACCAATGACGTTTACGTTGAGAGTGGGATTTGAACCGCCAACCTTCACATCAGTGGACGCACACTCTACCAACTGACCTACTGTCGCCAATATCTTCTCCTGAATCATGTTCTGGTTTATTTCTCTACAATATAGCCTCAGTCCTTAAAATGTTAACTTTGAGTACTTTTGTTTTGTTACATTTCCCATCCAACCAAGTGAGTTAACAGAACGACCTGAACTGTTCCCAAATGGGGGACTTGGCTTCAGCGCTGACAAGTTGAAACAGTGCAGCGACATGACAACACAGACAGACTGAAAAGTGCATTTTTGCAGCTCAAACTGTACACACCAGCTAATTATTACAGCTCTTAACACCGCGTTGGCTCTCTTTGTTGACATTACGATGGAATTTACAGTTCAGTTTGACTGGTACAATATGGGCAGGGATGACAAAATGTGTTTCTGTTTTGTGTTAGTTTGACATATTACAAGGAACAACTTAATCCGAAATTACATCAGTGTTGTTCATAGGAAGAGAGAGAGAGAGAGAGAGAGAGAGAGAGAGAGAGAGAGAGAGAAAAGAGGACAAGAGGACTGTTAGCTGGAAGCGATAGGAACAGATAATGTATGTAAAGTGAAGGCTAGTTTAACACACTGTTGCTAAGCTAATGAAGCAGAAAGAAGCCAACTGAGGAGTTCATTAAAACGTTACACACGGCTCAAGTAAACGGATCCTGGTTATTCTACTTGGACATTCTCTCTCAGTTTAGGTTTGTCCAATAGTTTTATATGTGAAAAAAGCGTATATATGCATTATTAATTAATCAATTAATTAATTAATTATCAAATATAAAGTCAATAACAAATCAACTCAATAACAAATCAATAACATTAAAGAAGTCATCGTTGGTATTGGTTTTAAAATGCAAATTAATGCAAAAATAATAATAGTATTGGCTAATTTTGCTCACCATTATAAAGCATGTTTAAAATTAAAGTTTAAAGTTTTTTAAAGTTTAATACAGTTAGTCATCATGACAACAAAAGCATAACAACAATGATAAAATGCAATAAATAGAACAGTTTATATAACAAGGAAACAGGAAGTAAAAACAACAGTGCTCAGCTTGTGCAAACATTACAGTGTACGCAACAACTTTTGGGAAAAAAAAAAAAAATCCAAGTAGTCCAAAAATTTCTGAATTTCCCAACAAAGAATCTGACAGTAAATGAACATTTAAAATGATAGCAGAATTTTATTTTATGAATAGCTTAAAAAGAACCTAAACGTAAACGAGTAAATGTGTTTTTATGTTTCACTCTGATTAGACTTTATATATAGTTAAATAATTTGGGATTGTTATGTCATATGTTAAGGTATGGCATTATGGCACTATGGTTAACAGTGAAATCTAACTCTGAATATACTTTGTTGCCATACATCCATCACTCATATTTTTTTTTCCAGGTTTTTTATTATTAATCTATTCAAGTACTTGTATAAATAGAGTAAGAGCTGGTCAGTAAGCACACGCTTTACATCTTATATAATATGAGCTTTTAAACCCTTGTATCCAAAGGGAGCCGGCTGTACATTTGTATCCATTTGTAAAGTCTTGTAGACAGTCTCTAATGGTGTAGATGCATTAACATGGGGCTTTCCTGTAGCTGCCGCAGCCTTAAGAGACTCTATAATGTCACTTGCTCACTATTATTTAACACAGAGTAAAAGCCAGCCCATTAAACATCCTGTCTACATCCTCCTCTTCTTGTGACCCGCTTTAAGTATCTTTTAGCTCATGGTACATTACAGCTTGGAGTTCATTTGAAACCAGAAATCCGTAAACAAGGACTACTTGGCCTTGGTTCAGACCTTTTGATAAGATTTCGGGTTTGATATGGTCGATCTAATCTAATACAGATAATATTATCATATACACTTCGTTCTGATTTCGTCCTAATCTGAAGAATTTCAGGTAATTACAAAAAAAAAAAAAACCTTGAAACCTTTATAGCGGACGGTCAATAGATTCAGACCTTTTATCTAATACTAAACCAGGCCCAAACAAGTGTGGAATATGATTAAACAAAGTCTGATAAGCCTTTTCTATTTCTCAACTTACAATTATGGGCGAGAGTAGCTCAGTTGGTAGAGCGTTTGTCCACTGACCCACAGGCTGGCGGTGCGATTCCAGCTCCCACAGATGAACGCTGTTGTTGTGTCCTTGGGCAAGACACTTAACCAACCTTGCCCCGTGTCTGCGTATGTGAATGGTTGATGGTTCCTTGATTTAAAGCGCTTTGAGTGCCTTAAAGGTGGAAAAGCGTTATATAAAAAAAATGTAACCATTATTGTGTTTCTTTTTAAATAGATATCTAAGCTCTCATTGTTTTAGTGTCAGATAATCAATCAATTAATAAAATAGTAACGATTATTTTAGTAGTCGATCAGTCACCACTATCCTTGTGTTGCGACCTAAACCAATCCTAAATCAGGATCTAAACCACATTATTGCCTGCATCTCTGGTTCTTAAGAGTTTGCGTTAAGTATCTTTTCTCCCGCATGCCCCTCTCTGTGTAATTCATAAAGCTTTGGTGGGTAAACCCTTTAACACCGTCTTTATGAGTGTCCTGGGACCGTCCCCTGGCTCTTCCCCTTTAAATAACCTGCATCATCACTCCTCTGCCTCGGAGAACATCCATTTCCAGGCAGGCCGCGTGTCGTCGAGTGGCACTCCCGCTCCGAGAAAAGGGGGATTTAAATTCATTTGCCGAGGGTGGTAGGGGAAAGCATGGGAGCAGATTGGCAGAAGAAAACTATTAAGGCTGAATCATGCAGGGTTAAGGTTGTACAAGAACTGTGACTTGATTTAATGGAGGAGTTACAAGAACAAGATACAAAAAAGAAAGAGTGATATGTGCAAGTGATCAAAGCACCCACTGTTGGCTCAAACTCCAAAAGATAAATGTGACTTTTAATTAATTGGTTTGTAATTTACATAAATAGTAGTGCTGATGAAAAAAAAATAAACATTACTATTGGCAGTATGTTGTGCCTTGAGGGGTTCATTTTAAAAGGCAATTTTCTAATCTGTTATAATGTTTCCTCGTCAAAAACATACCTGGAGTTATACCTGTTTCATTCACACATGTTTAACACACAAATGCTGCATATTTAGTTTTTCTCTCAAATGGAAAACACTCTGTTCTACCTTGTGATATCATGCGGTAATACAGGAAGTGCTCCACTGTGTTTTTAAACACCGCTGTCACTAGAATAATTTTGATGATTTCAGCCATGGAATTGCTAATCTCTATTGAACTAAAGGTAAAAGGTAGCTGTCAACTTGAAAACCACCACTGCATGACATCACAAGGTGAAAGAGAGAATTTTGAGCTTTGGAGATGTAGACAGACTAATAATAAAGGATTAGTCAAACATGTGTGAATGAAACAAAACACAACTTTGGGTATGTTTTTGACGAGGTAACAACAGTATAACGTGACTTAAAGCTCACAAGAGTCAGTTTTGCGTAATTTAGGACCTTTAAATGTGCAACAAATTGGTATTGATAAGTCTACTTTAGTAAAACAAGCTAAAATGGCCAGTTTATGTTTAAATTGGGAAGGAAATTCAATGTTGAGAAATATTAGTAGGCCCATTGATCTAAAAAAAAAAAAAAAAAGATGAGTTAGGGGGTACTCATTCTTTTTTGCTGAATTTCTTTGTGCTGTTTTGAAATGAGACTTGCTGCTTCAACAGCCACTTCTCATGATGATTCATTGTTCACAAACTAAAAGCTATACGACGCAATCAAATACATATCTTTAATCACAGATGCAAACTGAGTGTGTAATGCTGTATGGAAGCATTTAGTGTTTTGTCTCTGCATCATCAATAAGATTTTGTGAGTGTATTTTATTTCTCCTTCAAATAAACTGGACAGATCATCAGCTGATCTTAAATAATAACCATAACACAAGAACTGAAAACACTGTACAATGAAATGAGTAAGTATGCAATTCATGCAGCTCAAAGTCCCAGTTGTTTTGTCGGTGTTTTGTACCTCAGATGTGACGTTTGTGCTCTGACAGTTGAAACAGGGACCTCTCCCCTCCTCATCTCCCTCCATCACCGCTGAGACTGCACCAGCGCATTGGGTATAACTCCTGTACTGCTAAGCAACAGAACTCAACACGATGCAAAAGTCTAAATTCTAACTAACTAAATGAATACACAGATTTAGTTACATAATATTGAATTCAGAATCAGTGAATCCTAATTTGAGTAAAGCTAATACTTGATGCCCTGCTTGTCTGGAATGTTCCACAGTGTAGCATTAACTTGCCTGAGAATGTACCAGAGGATGGTATTCTATCTTGCACTCTTCTAATCTCAAGGGCAGAATTATAATTAAGTTACATTATGCTAATTTAACTTTAAACATTATTTTACACAGCAGGAGTCTTTGTGATTGAACATAATGAAAATTACATTTTGATCAAGTGATTATATGCTTTATTAAACTTCCACTTGAATTTTCTTGTTGTGATACTAAGTCTCCTCTCTGTTGTTATTTGCCAACGACAACCCTTCAGATTCAATTCCACTGCATGGCCTCTGCAGGTCGACTGAGAATCAGATCTCATTACAACTATCTGACCAAGTGGTACCACAGTACATAGATTTCATTGGAACTTTGTCACACTCGTTCCATTTCTAGACTCAAAGCCAAGTGTACAGTATCCAGTAAACTCCTACAAGGTAAATGTAAAGAAAGCTCCTCAGTAAGTTTTAACCAGCGTGCTGCCACTCTCACCTCTCTTTTTTTTTCAGTCATTTTCACACATTTCTCTATTGAAAATTGACATTTAAAGGCCCAAAACAGAGTTTGTTTGTTTTTTTAAATGTGTCAGCAAAATGCAGTTTTTCATTCAAAACTCTCAAACTTTGGTCATGTGTCACAGATTGTAGTTTTTTGCTGTTCTGATAGAATTTCTATATTGAAAGTGAGTTTCGGCTAAACTACGTGTGAACAGGCCTGTGGTATTGAAAAAACAAGGTGAATTCACTGATCATGTATGTTTCTGAATGAGAGCTGTGCCAAGTGCTCTGAGACGGAGCTACAGTGTTGTCGGGGGCTTATGCAAGTAGCAGCACATGAGAGTAGTCAAAGTTGTAAATGAAGTCTTGTACTAATGGTGTTAGTGGTGATCATCGGTGAAGGTATTGTACGGAGCTGGATGTGGTGACGGTGGCCTCTCTGATCGCTCCCCCAGCCCCACGTGAAGCAGGATCTTCTGAATGCTTGGTAAATGACAGACGTTACAGTGCACTTGATTGTGTTGTTTAATAGCATTCAGTAAGCTAACTCCATGATTTCATGTGTACAGACTGGCACTGCCACTTGTAATTTTGCTCAGTGTTATGATTTATTCTCAGTGCTAGTTCTCATTGTATAGAGTGCTTTTGGTATAGTAGCGGAAGTCTTGATTATTGCAATAAATGGTGGAGCCCTTAGTGCAATGCAAAGATAGATCTCAGGGTTGGCACAAAGCGCTTTAAACATCTAGGACTCTATGCAAACCCCATACAGTGGCACTTTAGCACAAGCACTTTAAATACCAATTGTCGCACATCATCCATGTTTTGTAAAGTTAATTTGTTGGTTGGTACCTATCTCATTGATTGGTGCACTTTCAGTAGAAGGAAAAGACTTTTGAAATCACTGCAAAATAAATAAAGCCATGTAAATATTTGTAACACTTTTGTCCTTGTTTTTGCCAGACTTATCTGTGTGTATTTCTGTACACAAGATTCCAAAAAATTTCTAAAACTAGTGAAAAAAATGTAATGGCTGGTAGACACAGCGGAGGCAAGTGATTTAGAACAACTCAACTTTCTGACTTAATGCTGTCAAATGTGACAAATTCAAACATTAACATAATCAAATAAAACAGTAATGATTTTTGTAGCAATAGTACCGCAACGTTTGGGTGAGCTGCGGCTGCACAGGTGAGACAGATGTGCAGTGAATCGCTACCACAAAAGTATTTATACACCACAAAAAACCAGCGTGTGACAGGCTGACAGTAGTGCTATGTGTATATGCACGAGGGCCGTGTGGCTGCTACAAGGACAAGTGTGAATGTTCTACACACTTTTCCTAATAGCAGCTAGAGGAGCTTGGATGTTTTTCATAGCCCTCTAGAAGTCAGAGAGAAATGAAGAACATCCAAGGTTCACGAGCTGCTACAGTAGCAGCTCAGACGAACATCCAACACCCTCTAGCTGCATAGCAACAAGTCTAAGAAACAGCCGAGGTTTGTTCTCCAATTTTATTTTCTTAGTTGGTGATACACGTACGCCTCAGCAGCGTCGCGTAGACATTTTGGTACATTTTTATTTTTTTTAATCTGCTGCTAGCTACTGTGATCTGGAGTTAAGGCGGTGCTGACAGCTACACGGCTCTTTGTTGTGACGCCGTTTATGTCAGCTCTCATTGGACACAGCAGTTTTCTAACGCAGTCTTATTAAGTCATTTTAGATTAATATTGTGATTTAAAATGTCAAAATTATAACATAATGATCCACAGGTGTCATGGATAGAACTATATAGAAGACACAAGCACAATAGGTCTTCTTTAAAAATCTCAGTGACTAAAGTCAAAATGAATTCCCGATACAAGGTAGTATCCCACCAGTCACAATTGGGACCAACCATAAAACTCAACTGGCAGCAATTTGGAGCATTAATGGGTAAATAATATAGTTAAATTATACCCAAAAATAAGGAATCAAAGATTAAACCATGTTAAATAAAAATGTGCTGTACTTAATCGTAGACTCCTTTGTTTTTATTTGCATATCCTTTTTGATCATTGATTTATTTTTCAATTGGGTACACTATACCTGTCACAGTACATGGCATCCTGCATGAAAAATAGTATAAAATAGAATAACAACGATAGAATAAGGAATTGGTCAAATCGAAGTCAGAGCAAAGTTTAAAATCAGATTTTGCAAATATGATTCACAATTTGCCATAGTAAAGTAAATGTGTGTTCAGCCTTTGATGAAATAAAAGCTCGGTTAGATTTAAAGCATCAGACCAGGACATCCATGAAGTGCTTGGCAATTGGTAGAGTTCATATTTGATTCTGTTTAAATGTCCTTGTCCCATCATAAACCCAAGGTGCTGGTCTGTAAATGCAGTTTTGAATGGTATAATGAAACACACTGTAAAAGCCTTGAGTGCCAATCACGCTCTACAAATGCACTCCACTTTCCCACTTCCAGCCTCAACAGTCAGAGCTGCAGCTGTACGGGAGCATTATGTCCATTCAGGTTGGTTTGCTCATTTTAAAGTCATGGAGGACAAATGTAGGAGTTTGGGCATTGAGAAAGTAAATAGTAAAGTCCAACGTAGTTCATTAAGTTAATTAAAGTGAACTCAGATGAATAAACTTGTTCTATTTGAATTTCCTTACTCAAATTATTTAATTAAATAAAGCTTGATAACTTAAATTGTTGAACCATTATAGTGACCAAAGAAAATGAGCTGTATTATTTGATTTGAGCTTGTGTCGCCATGGAGATTTTATTGCTTTGACTGAAATGTTCCACAGTATGGCATTAAATTCCATAGGTCTAGTCTCTGGAGAGGCTATTCTGACCACAGCAAGAATGCATGTTTTTCAAGGTATTCCATTGGCTAAAAATACTAATGCCATACTGCGGAGTGGATCAGTTGTTCTGCATTGGTCTTTTGAGCTTATATTTAAATGATCCAACTCCATAACCTTACATAATACTCAATATGAAATGCATTAAATGAGATTGTTGTACGGAGACAACTGGAATAGTGATCCCCAAATATTTGCCCCATTAACCTCCATCTCAGTGCCGGCCTCCTCACTTCTCCACAGACCATAGGCATTGCCATTCAGTGCATTCCTCCCATTGTGTATCTGCAGCCTTCATTACACAACTGAGTGGCTAAATCTCTATGGCACTTTTTAATACAATCGTTCAAGTGAGTAAATACTATGCAATCATCATCATCAGGGCCTCACCACGGCACAAAAGTGGAATAATGTTTCGTAAATGCAGCGATTTGCACAAAATGTCAATGATCGTGTATATACAAAATGGATATAATCAGTATTGTTAGTGGTAATGAGACAGCATTTTGTTCTTTGTACAATTATCGATGAAGTCACCATGTTCAGCGCGGTAATTTACTTTTTGGGATAGAACTTGTTCCAGATGCCCTTCCCTAAACAACCCACACTATTAATCCACCTTTTTGTATTACATAATGATAGGGATGGGATGAGACACAATTCCCAGACGAGACAAGACAGGATATTTGGAAGTGACTATTAACGAATCCAGTGTGTGATTCAGCTGATAATTTTTGCCACACAATTTTTGATCTATCTAGTATTCTCTTGTATGTTTTTGCCGTCATTGCAGCTCTGCTTTTTCAACTACTTCAGCTACAACTTTTCAATAAGAAACTTCTCCGGCGCTTTACCCTTCCTACCATCTGCACACCCATAGAAAAAATATCAAAAGATCATTCCACACAGGTCCAAGATCTGGTGGCACAAGATCTTAATAAGAAAAACTACCTTATAAGAAAACTACCTTAACAACTACTTTCACCTATGGTCATGAGCTTTGGTAATGACCGAAAGGACAAGATTACGTCCTTACATGTTTACAAACAGTCACAATGAGTTTCCCCTGCAGGGTGGCTGGGCACGCCCTTAGAGATAGGGTGAGCATGGAGTAGAGCCGCTGCTCCTCCACGTCGAGAGGAGCCAGCTGAGGTGGCTTGGGCATCTGTTCCGGATGCCTCCTGGACGCCTCCCTGGGGAAGTGTTCTGGGTATGTCCTACCGGGAGGAGGCCCCAGGGAAGACCCGGGACATGTCTCTCGGCTTGCCTGGGAACGCCTTGGGGTCCCACCGGAGGAGCTGGAGGAAGTGTCTGGGGTGTGGGAAGTGTAAGAGTCCCTACTTAGACTGCTGCTCCCCTGACCTGGCCTCGGATAAGCGGAAGAAAATGGATGGATGGACATAAAACCACATTTATCAACAGATTTTATACACTTTTATACACTGTATATATTTACGATTTCTATATTGAAGGAGTTTTATATACTTTTATATATCTTTTGGGTTTATGTGAGGAACATTCTTGGCATGAGGGAACATTATTATTTCAAATATTGTTCATGTAATATCGAACCTTCCAGCGTTTCACTCAGACATGATTTTCAGTCATTTGTGTGGGTGGTTTGAGTCATCTTGTCTTTGTCTTAGCTGCCCTACCCTCTCCCACTTTCCCTCTTTCCTTTCCTCCTCTCTCTCCCTCCCACACTTTCCCTCTCGCTCCATCAACCCCCCCAGTTTCTCTCTCTCTCTACCTCACTATCTCCTCCCCCCCTCCCCCTCCTCCTCTCTCTCTCTCTCTCTCTCCCCTTCTCCCTCCCTCCTCTCTGCTTTTACCTCTCCCTCCTCTCCTTCCCTCTTCATCTCCCTTTCTCACTTTTCCCTCTCTTTCCCGGTTCCTCCCTCTCTCTTTCTCTCTCCTTGCTTTTCTTTACTTTCATTTTCTTCCTCTTTTGCATGACTTTGTCCTTCCCTCCTCGGTTAATCCCTGATTTCCTCTCTTCTTTCCTTTCTGACCCCCCCTTCACTCTCTCTTTCTCTCTCTCTCCTTTTCCTGTCTCCTCTCTCTCCCTTGCTTTCTGTCGGTCAGCTTTAAAAATAACCAAAGCATCCAGGTCAGAAGGGTGCACTCAGCAAAGCTTTCTCTCTTCAAATGTTAGCATTCCCAGTGTTTTCTCTGCTTCGCCCCCCTTTAGCCGCGCGCTCCTGGTACATCCAAGGCTCCTGGGCTAATGGAGCGCTGAGAGGTGCTTTTGGAAATGGCCCGCTCTTCAGCACAATATGGCTGCTCACAAATAGAATAGGCTCTGCACACCGCCCTCAGAAACGCAAAAGTGTTCTTTACCTGCACTACGACCAGGAATATACTACTTTTACTCAATTATTTACTTGAGTCATTTGTCCTGATCATTTCTTCTTGGGTAATACATTGCACCAAAAATATTAAGGGTGCACTGTGTAACTTTTCTGTGCAGGGTATGCCACATGGAGATTAGATTGCTTTGCCTACAGTTTGCATTAAAGCTATGTATCTACATTTAGACAAGAAGATGGTGCCAGGCCAAGGTAAAGGTTTATGGAGAAGTTATCCTGTAATAACACAAAGTGACTTTTTTAACAAGAAGAACACATGAAATAGAAAAGCTTGGCATACCTGTTACTGGAAATGTTACGCAGTACACCTTTAATGCTGAATAGAACATGCCTGTGGGCTGACGTTTTACCGTTTTACCGTTTTACTCTTGGGCAACACATTGCACCCACTTTGTCAATGTCTTTAACACGAACAGTTAAAACTGACTGAGTTGCTATAAATTGGAATGAGGATGAGGATGACTGAGGGACTGACTGTGTAATCCATCAGTCAGTCCCTCAGTCATCCTCAGACCTAAATCAAAACAATGGGTTCTTTCACAAAATGGTGTGAGAGCACCCATTAGGGGCCGGAAAGATTATGCAAAATATGACTCAGGCACAGTTCACACTTAGTGTAGTTCAATAGACAAGGCTAACAAGCAGAAGCTGTAAACAAATAGGTGTTTTAGTTTCAGTGTAGTTAGCTCCTCCCTTCAGATAGATATAAGGCAGTGCCCACCAGTGATCTGACCAGAACTGAAGAGGCGACTTGGATGAGCGGCGAAACGTCTACGCTGTAAAACTTTTGTCTAGTTGAGAGAAATAAATTTTTCTTTTGTTATAATTTGATTTTAGATATGAAATTTCAAACAAATGTTCTTTCTTCACTGAACATTTACTTTAACTCAAACGTTTTACCACTACTTGAATAAAATGATGCTGAAGTAACTAGTCTTACCTGAGTACATTTCTGACTACATACTTCTATACCTGTGCTATAGCCTTGGGCCGATACGGTGCAGTTTTACAAGCGTAATCAGCCCATACTTCCATAATAGGATAATTCCAGTTGCACAGCAGAGACACAGCTCCCTCGTCAGTCTGTCTGTGTAATTGAGATGAATCATTTAATGGAAAAATATGTCTGGGTCCAAGTGAGCTGCTCCTGACCTTAAGTCAGACGTCATATTAATTACACAGCACTGCTAACTTAACCGTGTTCTACAGTGATTTATGCTGTGAGGTCATTAGCTTTACGTCACTGTCATGTTAAAGCTGTTATAGTTAAGCACTGAGTTTGCCACCTGACTGTCTCCATGGAGATGTTATTGCTTTGCCTGGAATGCTCCACAATATATCTATCTAGCATTTCATTTCAGGTGTTTTTATTGCTCAAAATTGAAAAACATAGGCTACATTCGTGCTGCGAGTTGGGTCACTGCTCACCAGGCATGACCTGTAAATCAGTCTGATGGAACCATATGCTTGTCTCCATGGAAATATATAAGTTAAAGGCCATACTGTGGAGCATTCTTGGCAAAGCAATAACATCTCCATTCCTGTGCCATGAAGACAAGCAGATGGCATGACCTCCACCAGAAAAGTTCCACAGTACACCTTTAATCTAGCTGCCCCATGGAACCAGCAGACAAAATTGCGCTTTAGAACTTGACCAGAAAAGTTCTAAAGTGCAATTTTAAGATTAAAATTGTTATTAAATTGTTAACTGCTATAGAGCAAATCAAAGTCAAATGATAAAACAGTAAACAAAAAAGTTTCTTTTTGAAATAATTTGACAAAAACAAACCTCCAGCCTCCTCTCTTTGTGTACAACCTCAGAAGCAGTGGCTTAGGCTCTGCAGCGCCTCAGGCATTTGTCTAACTGTCCATTTTGTTTCTCCACAGTCATTTGGATATTCTGCTTTAATTAACTGACCTCTATCATTAACTCAGTGTTTCATTTCCAAACCTCTCCATCTCTGCTCCCTGGCACCTACTACCAAAAATATCCCTCCCACTTACCCTCACCTTTCATTCAGCATTCATCATAACTGGAACGCACCTGGATCCTTGCTTGTTTGCCATCCCAAAGCAACTCCAGGGAAATGATTTGATCTGTTTGGATGGTAGCCATGTTTCCTCTTTATTTTTATTTTTGCAAGTCGTGATGAAACTTCAACGGAGGCAGAGCTAGCTACAAGGATCTAGTACCGCCTGACATGTACCATCAAAATAAAATATGCTAGTGGGGATAGGATAGGAGCATACGCACTGTCACACATACAAATAAATTCCCTTTGTATATCTTGTGAGCGCTATATGGGTACTCACAAATGCAGTCGTGATTGTAGTTTATGAAAGGAGGGCTGGGGAGGGAGATCGCCGTAAATAAGGGGGCTGTTTCTTGCTCTGTCCCGGGACTCTTAATAGCATGCAGGACTTGTTTTATTCACAAGATGGTGCAATAAGTGCGGTTACTTAACCACTTAGAGTTTAAAGGCCCTTATCGTGCAGCTGTAAAACAATATCAGGGCTCCACTGAGTAGCATTTATGACGGGGGAGAAGGGGAAGTGGTTTAGCTCAGGATATGTTCATAAAGTATTCACAGTGTAAAGGATCCACTAACCAACTGTGTGTAAGATAGTTATTTTAACAGATTACATTATTTGCACTATGTTATGGGCTATGTATTATTTCTAGTAGTAGTAGTAGTCATCCGTGGTGGAAGAAGCACTCAATTTTGTTACTTAAGTAAAAGTACAGATACTGGAGCAAAAAAATCAAGCAAAAGTAAAAGCATCACATGAAAAATCGACTTAAGTAAAAAGTATTAAAGTACCTGTTTAAAAATGTACTTAAAGAGTAAAAAAGTATTTCGCACAGATTTTGTGTCTTATAAAGCTTCAAGTGTAGTGATTTTAATAAAGAGTTGCACTGAATTTTGTTCAACAGAAACAATTTAATTGTTTTTTTCTAGCTGTTTTTACTGGTATATTTTTACTTTCTCAAATTATCAATGTGTTAAAAATAAATCCTCAGTTTTTTCAGCTGGTCTCAAACAATACTGAGCACTTTCCCTTTTCACTCCAGTTGTTGGGGAGTAGAAAGTACAGATACCTGCTCTCAAATGTAGTGAAGTAAAAGTAAAATGTATCCACTTTAAAATGCACTTAAATAAAGCACAGATACCTAAAATTTATACTGAAGTACAGTACTTTACTACTTTTACTTTGCTATGTTCCACCACTGGCAGTAGTAGCAGTAGTACTAGTAGTAGTAGTAGTAGGAAGAGGAAGAGGAGGAGGAGTTTTCACATTGGGTAACTGTGGGCTAGAATCTTCAAAGAACAGCAATAGTAGTAGTAGTAGTAATAGTAGCAGTAGGAGTAGTAGTAGCAGGAAGAGGAAGAAGAGGAGGAGGAGGAGGAGGAGTTTCCACACTGGGTACTTCTGGGCTAGGATCTTAAAAGAACAGAAATAGTAGTAGTAGTAGTAGTAGTAGTAGTAGTAGTATTAATAGCAATCCTTTCAGGTCCACACCAACAACTTCTAATACCACCATTGTCCCATTATAGATAAAGTAATTCCTGTACTGTACTGGGACTTTATTTCCACACTTACTCACAATATCTTATCAGTATTTGGCACATAAATGATCCACACAGATACGTGTTTACAGCAAAGACAAAGAAGAAACCTTCCAATCTAAAAGCACAGGGCCAAGCTCACAGTCCATTAGACAGCAGTAGATCTCAGTAACTGCAGCACACAAAGCCTTTAAAGTGCCCCTCCAAACATAGCCGCTTTAATTCAGCCTCTAATCACCTCCACTGGCCCAGGTAAAGAGCCCGATAATGGGACAAAGGACCGCGAATCCGACCAAAACCAGCTCCCTCTCTCTCATCACAGCCATGAATTGAACTGGACCAAATGGCCACGTCGCATCTACAAAGAGTGATGGATAAAAAGATTAATTTCTCAGAGTTAATGATTATAATTAAGGCGCTGACATTTCTGGCATTAAAACCCAATTTCCTGCTCCGAATGTGAAACCGCAAAGACCCTTAAACACAATAATTCTCCACAAAAGACAGAGATTAGAAAAATAAAGTTTAAAACGTCAGAGATGGGTAAAATTATTCCACTATTAAAAGTCTGTCATTTTCGGAGAGTTCATTTATGCAGAAAGCATCGCTATTTGAAACAGTAATGAAAGGAAGTGGGTTTTTAAATTAAAAGTGAAGTAATAACAAGGTCCTTAAAGGCTGCTTTGATGTCAGAAGATCTACTCATCTTATGTTTAAAATATACTTTTCTTAAATGTAGAGGAGCTGCCTGCTTTTCCCCATGGAGATGTTTTTTGCTTTTCCTCAAATGTATGGCATTAAACATATCAATCTTGCATTTACTCATTTACTTTAATAACTGGTGTTGGTAATAGTCGTAGTCATATTTAAACGACATTTTACCATATTCTTTTACATAATATATTGCCCATGGGTTTTGCATTTTGGGATTTACGGGGTCCAATTAATTATGAAAAGGGTGAATGTAAAACAGGATCAATTATGGAACATCAAAATCAGCAGATGATAACGGTCACATGATCACATTTTTATATAGCACTTTTCCACCTTCAAGTCAACTCAAAGCGCTTTACATCAAGGAACCGCTCACCCATTCACACACCAGTGTACAGACGCACACACACACACACACACAGGGGCAAGGTGGGTTAAGTGCCTTGCCCAAATACACAACGATAGCAGTCATCTGTGGGAGCTGGATACACATCTTCGATCTGTAGGTCAGTGGACGAGGACGAGGGTGAGGTGGGTTAGGTGTCTCGCCCTAATACACAACGGCTCATCTGTGGGAGCTGGAATCGCATCGCCAACCTGTGGATCAGTGGACCCGACCGCTCTAGCAATGACGTTTATGTCGAGAGCGGGATTTGAACCGATCGACCTTCAGATCAGTGGATTTGTCACTCTGTCAACTGAGCTACTGTCGCCCTGTAATCCACTCAGTATCTCATTCAAATTATAATCTATAGGCCATATTAAGTGAGCTGTGTTAAGTGATGTAAATCTTGAAGCAAAAACTTTAGCTTTATCACATGCTCCTGGGGCAAAGAGCAATGACGCATGATGGTTCAGAATAAAACAACCATGTAAAACGGTTTAAACTGTAACTATGACAACTAGTTTTAAAAAGCTCTTACTTAGCTACACTTATTGGATTTAAACAGGCGATGTTCATTCATGGTGAGTTTATTTCACTACACTTGTTCAATGGGGGTGGTTAAAGCCTGTATTTGATATTACGTCCCTATAATAGCAGGTTTGGAGGAGTGAGAGTCCAGACCGCTCTAATCCCTGTGTGCACTTCAAAGCCAGAGTGATGTGTGCTTTGTGATTAGCACCGTGGACTCGTGCCACCTGCCCAGATGTTTGGCCCGGGCTCAGCTGCCAAGACCGGGACAGGAGAGGACCAGAGCCTCCTGGAGCTGACCGGCACCAGAGCTCGCTAATATATGAGCGACACAAGTCATGCTTTAAGAATAACAGGGTTTCAGACGGCATCACCAAAATTTTTGACAGGTCTATAATATTTAATAGAAATGGGTTAGGTAAAATTACTGTTGTTGTTATGCAGAGTGTATCAGGTTCAATATTTGATTCACCTTTTCTTTATTTCTTAGGAAAGTACAATGTAATCAACTGGGAAATATGGCTCTTGCCCCCCATCTGGAAGTATGACATCATCACTTAGTATCTGAAAACGGCCAATAGATCTGATGTATGACATTTATTGTAATTAACAACAAGTTTTGCAGCCAACAGAGATTCATAATGCCAAAAATGACTGGAATCTGTATCCAAAGTTTAAACCATATAATTGAACATCTGTTGTGTTATCTGCATTTGGAAGAGTTCATTTCGATTTAGCAATTATAATTTTCAATTTTTTCCCTCAGTAATGACTTGGGGATAGAACATGGAGATAGACCCTCAGAGAGCAATCTGCAGTATGGGGCGGTAGTATCTGGGGCGACAGTAGCTCAGCGACAGAAGAGTGTTTGTCCTCTGATCTGTTGGCAGTTCGAATCCCGGTCTTGACATAAACATCACTGGTAGAGCGGTCAGATCCACTGCTGTCGTTGTGTCCTTGTGCAAGACACTTAACCCACCTCGCCCCCAGTCTCTGCATTTACTGGCATATGAATGTGTGCGTGAATGGGTGAGTGGTTCCTAGTGCTTTGAATACCTCGTAGGTGGGAAAGTGCTATATAAAAATGTGACCATTTCCAGTATCATTACTTTAGTCACAGTTGCAATTTGAACAATATGTTTTCCCCCCAGTAGCCTCATTTTAATTTCACAACCTATAATGAGTAATAGCTATATCTAATAATAAAGATCAATAACCGCCTACAGTTGGATAATTTACTGAACGACTAGTTTTGAAATGGCCAAAATCTATTGTCGGTGCTTTATTTTTGTTTAGAAACACAAGTGTACATTGATAATTGATTGATAGCTATGTTACTGTAGCACCTGTTTGTCATGCCCACATCCACCCCGGAGCAAAGGAAGCGTTCCAGGAGCCCCATCAGACATCCCTGACTTCAAGGATAAGAAACCAATTCATATTTTACCACCTTTCTTAATATTTCACAAATCTTTGCCATACACCCCACATCCATGGCAAATTGGAGAACCTTTTTCAAAAGATCAATTTAAAATCATCTCGAACAAGGTTATTTCACATGCTTGGGAGTACACAGCTGCCTGATGTTAAACTTTAATTTCCTAGAAACATTAGGGGAACTTTTTGATTTGTGCGCAGGGTTCAAGATGAGTTGATGCATTGCTGTGTCTGGTGGTGACAGTCCCAAGATGGCAACGCGGCTTTAACTGTCACTTAAAGCACTTGTTTGTGATGGCCTCAGAATGTTGGAAGGCTTCCTGTGGTTGCAGCCCTGACTGTCAATGTGCATTTGTGCTCCTTGAAGTTTAGCCACACTGAAGTTGTTTGTTGTTATTTTCAGCCGTACTCACAGTTGACTCACAGTGATGTAACTTTATAAGTGTTAAATAACTGATGCAGGGTCTTTGCAGGGTAAATATCAATTATACACTGCATTATTATGCTCTTTCAAGGTGCACTATGGAACTATGGGGCCAAATCCCTGCCAAAATGTTGTAAACGTATCCAGTATGTTTGTACAAATATCTATCTGCATGGAGACAAGCTATTGTTGGTCAATATATTGTCCATGTGATAAGTTAATAAATAAGTAAGTCAGATCTGCAGAGAAGCGACACATGATCTCAATAATAATGCATTTTTTCAAAGTACTGAATCTTTTGGCAATACAAACACCAGTAACTGAACAAATCATTTAACAGACCCCCAACAACTGAGCTGGGGCCCAAAACCAGGCTGCAGGCCATCCAGTCCTGAACCCCAAAGGAGATTATTATATTTGTTATATAAAGTGTATTGTAAAAGCAGAACTTTGTACCTAAAATCAGACTTTCAGATGCTGTCTTCATCTAATTGAAAAACATGTTGTTTATTACAAACTTGAGTCATGAGCCATGTGAGTCACTATATGACACTTTGGGCTGATTGACTGTCCAAGGGTGGTCCACCCTGCTTCACTTTTCTGTCTGAAAAAGCTGTTCTAAAGCTGTACTAGTGGCTAAAAAGTTCTTGCAAGTGAATAATGAAGTGCCAAGAGGACTGAGTTTTAAATACATACTTCATTTTTCACACTTTGAAAATCAGCTTTAACCTTTTAAACTGAACATGAGTTATTATAACTATTGTTAAGGGTTGGATGCATTTTGTTTTTCTGCCCCCATCCTTTTTACCTGGTCCCTGGAAAATCTGGATGTTTAGTCCTGGTCTGGCTTGCTGATTTAATACTACCATTCCAGGCAAAGCAATAACATCTCCGATTGACAAGCAAGCAGACCCTCCACGAAAAAAGTTCCATAGTGCGCCTTTAAGAGACGCATACTTGTTGGGATGTAAAGCTTTGGCATGACTTACCAGAGCTCGTCAGCGGGTAATCACAGGGAGCACGGGCCTGTCTGTAGCTGAGTCGTCATAATGGATGTGAGCAGCTGAGGATAAGGTCAAAGTCAAGGCTGCCTCCTCTGAAATTGATTTGACACAGATTCATCCACACGGAGCAAAGTGCTGTTAAAAATGCATGGCTTTTCCCTGTTCTTAAATGATAAATATTCAAGCTATATTGACCAGACGGCAGGGTCAAAATAAACGCATTCTTATTTTTCTCACCGAATATTAATGGGTGTTTGCATGAAGGTAAGATATCTATTTGAGAGACTGAGAGATTGCTGTTGAATTTTTATAGGCAGTTTATTAGTTTTATCACAATGGTCATGACATTTAAAATAAACATTGACTGACTTAAAAAAATGAACTGGTTACAGAGGCTTGATAATCTACTGCTTATGTGTTGACATTTTAAGTCCAAAATGTCAATATTATTCCAGTGTTAGCTGCCTCTGTAACTGATGCATTTCACTAACCCGTCACTACCAAAGATCACAATAATGTGTTTAACTAATAGAACACCACAATGGAAAGCTATTTTTTGCATTAAAGAACACATATTTAAGCCTGTCATGATAATTATTATATCGATTTAAAGCTGGAAAAATTTTTGGGGGTCAGTATTCATCGTGTGTACATTTTTGTGCACTACTGGGAATTTTTTTGAATTTTTTTAGCAGTACAACAAAACGTTGAATAATTAACTTCTATGACTCATTACACATGCAAACTAAAGTACTGCCAACTAAAGTGTTTCATTCTGCTGTTTATTTATTTCAGCTCATGATTTTTTAACAATATTGTAGATTTAGAATACTTTTTGTGGTTTAAATCTGCTCTTGAGTTATTATGTCAGTGGTATAAATTAGTTTGAATATTATCGTTTATCATCTACTCCATCAATATATTGCACTTCAAAATTTGTTATCATGACAGGCGTATACATATTACGCATTCTTGTGGCTTTAATTCTCTTTTAAACGTCACCTTGGGGTAAGTATTTCACATTTTCAAAGGAAAAAATTAGTCCGTAACGGTTTATGGTCTTAAAACAGCATAGGACATATCCAGTTTTACCTGTGACGCAACTAAACGGGCAAAATGCAGATGGGGCATTTTTGAGTTCTGAGGAAAGACTAATTTGGATTAATGGATTAATTAAACAGCCGTGAATGAAACAAAATACAACTTCAGGTATGTTTCTGACTAGGGTACAACAATGTATCATGGTTAAAGGTCAAAAAAGTCAATTTTGCATAAACATAGAAAACATCTAAGCTCATTATTGTGCATAATTGAGACGTTCCCTTTTTCCACACCCTTGGACTGTAATTTGTAATGTTTTTCTTTGACAAACAATAGCAACATAATAGCATATATATCTTCTTCTTCCATCTGAGTTTTGTGTCATAATCTGATGCTTGAACCTAAACACATAACACATCCTGTATTTACATTTTAATGCATTCATAGATAATTCCCGTGGTTTATCGTGTTGATATTGGATCGTCACATTTTGCATAATCATTTCTCTCCCGCTCCAAGGTCAACACATTCTCTCTCTCAAACATGCAAGCACACACACGCACACACACACACGCACACGCACACACACACACGCATACATGCAGGCGCACACACACGTTGGGTTTTCATGCTTCTTGGGAACGTTACATTGACTGACATTCATTAGAGATTGATCCTACCCTTAACCATAGTCACTACTTGCATGTTGGGACTTGTGTCATGGGGACCTGATTTTTCCCCCTGTAAAGTAAGGGTTGTGCAATTAATCACATTTTATTTATTCATTTTTCTTAGTCAATGATCAGAAGTTCATAATTTTGGTTTGGAAAAAATACATTTGAATATTTTTGGTGTTAAGTGGCAATGATGACAGTCGGTATTGTTTATATTCAGGTCATACATAATGAAAGAAATTTTTATTTGTATTTAATAATACAAAATAAATTAAAAAAAATCTACATTGTTCAATATAATAAATTTGATTAATTTTAAAAAAGAGACAGATCCCCCTAAACTGAGTGTGTACACATATTTAAGTCCCCACAGTGTGATAAATACCTGCTCACACACACACACACAACACGGCTTGTTTTTACCTAAAGGTGGAAGCAGCTGCAGTTTTGAGTCTCTCTCCTTTTCCGCCTCAGACCATGTTGTATCTGTCAGCTTTCACTCAGGCAACACAAACCCATGACTTACAATAACAAACAAACAGAGCCATAAAGCCATAAAGAATCGCGACTCCTGTTTTTTTTGGGTTTTTTTAGAGTTTGTGGAAAATAATTCAAAATGACAGATGTCAGAAAAGCCTGGCCCTGACAACAATCTCCCTGTCTCCACTTTGCCCCAGAATGATGGAGTTTGCATGAGTTATAGTGAAGGCAAACCAATAGTGAGACTAAATTATGATCACACATCCTCAAGGCTATAGGACCTTCAACCATCATTTGAATATATGTCAGATGAGGGGGGCCTTTGAGCATTTCAGACAAGTTGTCATCAATGAAACACAAAACTCAAGGACTAAATGTGTTACCAGGGTAATGAATAATGCACTAACTTTATCATAGCAATATCAGCAATAGTAGTTTTTGTTTGCCCGGCAAGTCTCTCAAAGGGATATCAGTCGGTCACCACTCCCTCTGTTGCGCCCGCAGATTGTATATATAAATGGACATAGCTAACCTGCTAACCGCCGTGTTCGAAATAGAAAGTGATCATGAATGCGCTTCCGACTCCATTGACTCTGGCTCCAATTCGCTGATTTAGCAGGGTTATCTTCAACAGCCTTGCTCCTGATTGGCTCTTTGTTTGCTATGACACTCACGGTCGGAAATCCTAATATGGCTCCTAATATGGCCCAACTTGGCTCCAAATTCTCCTCTACAGCTGTTAGCCTCGATGAGCTTCATTTGGCTGGAGCCGAACGCCATGGGTGACGTCACACTCCCTTAGTCCACTTCTTAATAGAGTCTATGGTTGCGCCTCAAGCCAGATTCAGACCGTACCATGTAATCAGTTTTGTTTATTTCAGTGATGCATGTAAAACGAAGGAGTTCATCAAAATCTAATTTCTCTCACCTCAGATTAGCAGAGTTTAGTCCTGCCCTCACTGATTCGGCAGAAATCTGTAATGTTTTTCAGTCCCCTGTGATATTTTTTTTCCATTTCCATGTTGACAAAATTTCCAGCAATGTACTCTTGACCAAGATCACACACTGGTCCCACAGCATGTCCAAAGACATTGAAGGATGGGTCAAATGCAGTCATTTTTTCCCTAACAAGGACACAGTATAACGATAACCGTATGATGTATATGTTTGTCTTTTTGTGTGACTATTGACAACAGATTTATACCAAGCTGAATATGAACTTACTGACACTACAAGAAGGTAGACAAACAGCAAATCTTCCTGTTCAACATCCTATACAGTCTCTGGTGGACTTTATTATTTGTCATAGTTGCTAAGGAAAAGACAAGTGTGTTGCAGACTATGCGTCATGCCTCCACCACAGCACTTCTGCTCTTTCACTGACGCAATCCCACAGACAAAAATATATGTAACCAACTCGAACTTTGGTTAAAATCATAGACTGTATATGTAAATGGACATAGCTAACCTGCTAGCCACAAATAGGAAGTGAGCATGGACGCACTTCCGGTTCCATCGACTCTGGCTCCAATTCACTTTCTATTGAAAAACTGTTTCCCCTCTCTCATTCTAGTCTTAAACTGTATTAACCCGCTCTACACGATCCTGGTATTTTTCCCTATTGTGTCCGTAAATCAAGATATGGAAATATAGCAACAGGTTTGATTGACAGCAAAGCTAAGGGTTACCTTCCACAGCTTTGCTCCGGATTGGCGCTTTGGTTGCTATGATACTCACAGTTGAAATTCCAAATATAGAACACAGCTCCAAATTCGCCGCTGAAACTGCTAGCCTCAACGAGCTTCATTTGACTGAAGCCGACCACTATGGGTGACATCACACTCACTTAGTCCACTTCTTTACACAGTCTATGGTTAAAAATAGAAAGTTTTACCCTTCACCAGATAAAACATGTGTCTTGTTGCGGCTGCGGAGGACCAGCGGCGAGCAGCGAGCAAACTGATCAACACGACAGTCAATACATCAGCGTGTGCACTGGGATGAAGAAATCAATGTCCCAGGGTTCCTATAGTCGCTCCATCACTGCCACTGGATCTCATATAGAGAAGCAGACCCATCAAGTGAACCTACCCAGAGGGGATAGAACACAAGCCATATTGATGTTTTGAAGGGTAGCTTTGGTGCCCGGAAAGGCCCATTGTAGAGAGCCATGGAAAGGGATTACAAGAATGTTCTCCTCGAGTGCATCCGGGAACACTAGTCTTCACCCTTGGTACTAGTTTGAAGGGTCATTTTTAAACAAGGGCTGCACCATTGGAACAAACAACTATAGGAACAAGGAGGGGCAATCTATCACTCTCTCCGCTCTACTCTCCACACTGCCGCTTTTGTGCAAGATAAAGTTGGTGTTGTCTCCAATAAGCGTGAAAAGTCCGGCGCCAATGAGAAAAGGTGGAGTTGAAAATGTAAAAGTGATGGGCAGCTATGTTATGATGCTGCGTAGAGATAATCATACAATTGTTACCATGTATATTGATGGGATAAGTACTTATGGCTGTGGCTCAACCAGGATTACATGCAGATCAATAATGTTTCACCTTTCCTTATCTCTGCCTGCATGGCTATGCAAAGCGAGCAAAACAAATCGAAGTATTTTGAATTTCACCTTGCACCCACAAACTTCAAGTTCTGTTAAAATAAAAAAATGTACATCAAATAACGAAATTTAAAAGGTCACAGGTGCAGTGCTGACTCTGTTCATGGGATTCAGCATTTTGTGGATTTTTCATCATTCAAAAGATACAATATTTTGTTTTAAATTGTTAATCGCTATGGAAACAGTCATAATATTTCATTATTCAGAAACCCATGGATTGACAATGAAACTTCCAGGCAACTGTTTTGGCTACTTCCTGTTTGAATTCACAAGAGGAAAGAGGAAAATGTGCAAAATAAAACATGTATTACAATCAAACAAATGCAATAAAATAAAATTCATTTAAATCTTACTCATTTTTTTCTTAAATGTTTTCTTAATTATTTTTTTTTATAGTGGGACATTCAATTGGCTACTGTACTACTCAAAAAGCTCAATTAAAAATAATCTTTGAATTCAATAGAACATATTTGTCGATGACCTGGTTACAAATAGCACCAAATGCAACAAACCCAGTAAACCTGCAAAGTTTTATCTAAGACGAAATGAAGCATAAATATTGTATAAAAGATAGGGCTGGTGAGCTGGAGTGGTGTGCGTGAGGCGGTGTTGGAGCTGTGGCCCGGGATGTAGCACGCAGCTGAGCAGATAAGATTGATGTGACACTCTTGTGCCAAACAGACAATGTAATTAAAGTCATGCAACCATAGAGTGTACTCAAACTGCATCTTCAAGGTTTAACACTACTGGACACGCTGGAAGCATTTTAGAGAGGTTTTGTCAAAAGATTGTAAATCCAAATTTCAATGTATCTGCAAAAAAATGACTTCAAATTGAACTTGACAGCTGGTGTGAAGTGTCTTTTATTTGGTTGTGATGTGGATGTGTGCATACAATGGTATATGAAACAGAATCAGTCACCACACTATTGGTTTTTCATTTATCTTATCTTTCCAAATTGGGATTGGAAAGGTAGTTAGATCTATCAAATAAATGAGGCCTCCTCTAGAACTTCCAAAGGATTATATTGTAAACACCAAGGTAAAGAGCAGTGTTAGTGTTTATCATGTTTGTCCTTGGGCACAACTTTTTGCCCAGAATTCATACATTCGCTTATAGACAAGTCCTCAAGCCTGTGCATATGTGAATGGTATAAGGGTCTCCTGGTGTAGTTTGCAGTACTGGATGGAGCACTCAGTTTTGTTACTTAAAAGTACAGATACTGGAGCAAAAAATACTCAAGTAAAAGTATCAAATGAAAAAATCTATTTAAGTAAAAGTATTAAAGTACCCGTTTAAAAACGTACTTAAAGAGTAAGAAGTAAAAGTATTTTGCACAGATTTTAAGGTCTTGTTTTAATTTTGATAGAAATTTGTGCTGAATTTTGTTCAGCAGAAACAATGGAATCGATCACTTTTTCCTACCTGTTTTTATTTCTATTTTTGTGTTTGCTCAAACTGCAAACATGTTAAACCCTTCAACCTTTTCAGCAGGTTTCAATCATAAAAAATACTTTTACTTTTCAGTCCATGAAAACATCAGCGAGAACCGCTTTATTTGTCCCACAATGGAGGAATTGAATTATTACAACAAACACAGTTAACCCAAGGTCAGTAAGATATATATGTTTAAGCAAATAAATGTGTAAAAGGTCAACTATGCTCAAACCTTTAATATAATTCTTGTTCCAGAAAGAGAAGTAGAAGACCTTTTATTCAATCATGCCATCGTAAATATTCGAGGTAAAAAGTTCCCCATAACAATTCTTCAGCACGACGTCTCTGTAGAGTTCACTCAGTTGACTTTTACGGTACCTATAGCTTTACACCTAGGCTCAGAAAATGGCTGAAACTGTACTTTTTTTTCATGTTCAAGGTCTTAAGATACAAGTCAGGATGCATAGAGATTCACACCTGTGTTGAAGTTGTGGATGTGTGGACCAGGCTCAGGTCTCTATGGACATTTTAGGGACAGTTCTCCTCGTCATACAGGAGGTGTGGTATTGCAAGTCAGCACCAATATACGTTAACACCTGTACCCACTTACTGTATACCCAGGTCACCTCCAGCGTTGTCCTTATATAATCTCTGCATTCAATTTAAATGCAGAGATGTACTTCTGGCACATTATATTAATTACTAGGCCAGTCCACATAAAGCAGACATACAAAGTGGTAGCATTATTCAGTCACAAAATGCATCACTGTATTCTGTTAAAAGGGTGTATATTTGACAAATATTTGGACCCAATCCCCAACATTTTTTTCATATTAGTTTGGATTATTTTTATTTTATTTTGGGCCCAGTCCTCCATCTGAAATGATTGTCTAGATCTAGAATGCTGTGCATGCAACCAATTGGGGGGAAAAAAAGCCTTGCACAACAGTATTTTACTGCTAGTTGATTACTTCTACTAATACTACTACTTCTGCTCTTAGTAAATCTGATTCATTTTCGTCTAAGAAAACTTCTCAAAGTAAAAACATGTCATCCTGTTCTACTCATTTAATAACCAGGATATGATACATGAGTCATATTTTCTTTAAAGGCCATTTCCTTATACAAAGACCAAATCACTCACCCACCCAGATTCTCAACATTACATATGTACATACTATAGTGAACCCTGTCAACCATGCTGTCTCTACAGTGTGGTGCTTGGGGCATAATAAGCCACTGCAGATCAGTATCTTAGTTAGAGGTGCGTTTGAACCTTGTTTGTTTTTTGTACTTCTACACGGCTTCTCTTCACATAGTTTAGATTAGCCATCAGTCATTTTACAATGTGAGCGAAACCTTTTCACCACCGTCAATCCACTTTCTATTTACAATGTTAATAGAACGCACTCTGACAAGCTATTTCAAGTCCATCAAACATAATGACCACATATAATGGGAGACCACCGTATGCTTTGTGATGGGGTCTTTTGATTGGTCTAGGAAGCGTCAGGTTTAGTTGAAGGAAAAATAGCATCTGCGGTGTACAACAGCGTAAATGACCAGAGCCTTTGCTCTGGTGAAGCAGCAGGTAGTGGCTGGGTGATCATTAGATAGAAATAGCGGCACAATCACAGAAAGTCATGTTGTCGACAAGAAAAAAAGGGTTTGTTATTTGAAAAACATGCTAGGGAAAAGCAACACCTGATGTCTGCCAATTAGCCTTTTGTTTTTTCTCTTCCAAGGTCCTTCAAAAATCATATACCAAATGTGGATGAAGCCTTTTGTGGCCAAATCTTATAAGTTTGAGACTGAAAGAATGAATACATTTGACTTCTGTGTGAAGAAATTGTGTAATTTTCAATTTTTTTGGTCAAAGATGGATAAAAAAAAAAAAAATCTAATTCCCCTGGCAGCAGACAAATAAATAAAAAAATACAAAGAAAAAAAAAAATTGGGAAAAAAAAAATTGAAAAACATCAGACATCTCATTCCAGAAAAGCGCAGTACTAGGAACAGCAAAGAGGACCTCTGGTAGAGGACCCGAGTGTGGAAAAAAAGGGATGAGACCACCCAAATGAAACAAAACACAACTCCAGGTATGTTTTTGAGGAGGTAACATCATTCTAACATGGCTTAAACCTCACGAGAATCCATTTTGTGTAATACAGGACCTTTAAGGTACAAGATTTAGAAATGATAGCTTAAAAAGGGGAGATGTTGATATGTGAGGCTAAAGTTGGCAAGAAATCAAAAAGTAGGCTAGTAATGAGAACAACGGATTAAAATTGAATGTAGTAGAAATGTGGCTTTAATAGCAGTAGTGAATTACCAAATACAGTTCAAGTTTACTTTTCGTTTCCCCAAACCCATGAACACTTTGAGTTTCATAACCTCACTTTTGCCTTATTGTAACCTATAAATCACTGCGGCATCATCTTCTGTTAGTTCCTACGTTTATTTAACCCACATGCGGCGCCCCCTATCCTCTGTTTGGTCATTACAGGCGACACACAACACATAAACAGATAAATATGAGGCTCTGACCCCATGGAAATCCCTGTTTAATTAATGCCCGGTCCCCTCTCTGTAATTCGGAGTGTGCTTTATTAAAAATGTGAAAAGTGGCATCTCCAGGGAGGCTCCAGAAACTATGGTACAATATGTTTTTAATTTCCCCCGAGATCCTGGCGCAGCAACTATTTAACGACAGAGCAGTTTTCCTCAATGAAACTCAAAGGTATGCCGTTTTCCTTTGTCACTGTGACTGGACCCAAAATGAAATATCTAATCCATTTGAATGCTTTCCGCTGGCTCTTCTGTACAGATCTGCAAACGTCTTACTTTAGTTGAAACCCGCTGGGAAAAGCACAGTACTGATGTTTCTTTACATAAAACTAATATTACTTTAATGGAATAAGGTAAACAATGAAATCTATATAAACTTCTAGTACAATGTGGCGTTACAAAATGTGAACATCAAATACGTATGGGTAAACACAGATTTCATGGATAAAAAAAAAAAAAAAATCCTAACCCATGAGGCATTGCAGCGTCAACTTCTCCTGACAGTTGTCTTAGCAGCTCTGAAGAATGCGTCAAATGCAGAGGGCAAATTTTCCCATACGGGGACAATAAAGTGTACCTTAAACATAACCTTTTTTTTAAGTGAGCAGAGCAATAAAATTTAAGCACTGGCCACGCTGACCCATACTGGGAAATGCAACAATATGTTTTGGTACTTTTCAAAATCTGAAATGTAATTATGTCATATTAATACATTTGCGGAAGAAGTACTCAATTTTGTTACTTAAGTAAAAGTACAGATACTGGAGCAAAAAAAAATACTCAAGTAAAAGTAAAAGTATCACATGAAAAAATCTAAAAATGGGTATTAAAGTACCTGTTTAAAAATGTACTTAAAGAGTACAAAGTAAAATTAGAATTTTGTTCAGCTGAAACAGTTGAATTGAATTGAATTTTTTTTTGTATCTTTTGGTTTGCTAAACTACAAATGTGTTTTTTTCAACAGGTCTCAGATAATAATAAAAAAATACTTTTACTTTTCAGCCCAGTTGAAAAATGTGGTGAATTAGAAAGTACAGATACTTGCGCTCAAATGTAGTGAAGTAAAAGTAAAAAGTATCCACTTTAAAATCTACTTAAGTAAAGTACAGATACTTAAAATTTATACATGTAGTCCCTCAGTCGTCCAGGTATGATCCATAGTAAAATTCAAATCTGTCAACAGGCCTAAAAGTTTTAGAGTGAAGACGTTTTGCTGCTCGTCCAAGTGGCTTCTTCAGTTCTGGTCAGGTCACTGGTGGACACTGCCTTATATGTATCTGAAGGGAGGAGCTAACTACACTGAAACTAACACATCTGTTGTTTACAACTTCTGTTTGTTAGTTAGGTCTAATGAGCTACACTAAGTGTGAACTGTGCCTGAGTCATACTTAGCAGAATCATTCAGGCCCCTAATGGGTGCTTTCACACCTATTAGCATACTGGCTAGCCCTTTTGTTTTCTTTATTTAGATATAGGTCTAAAGGTGGAGATATAAATAGGAGATAAATGATGTCTAAGCCCCCCATTCCTGTTCCAAGATCGATTGACTTTCTTAACAAAAATTGCTTCTTTAACTCCCCTCTTAAACCTTTTCTTTTCTTTGGCTAAGGTCTGTACCTCATTATCTTCAAAGGAGTGGTTAGTGGCTTGAGTGGCTTGAGTTGAGATGGAGATGTACAGCAGACTGCAGTCCCGAGGAACTCTCGCGTCTGCCGTTTTTTTCCTAAAAATTATACTCAAGTACAGTATTTTACAGCTTTTACTATATTACATTCCACTGCTGTATTAATATGAGGAGCAAGGGGCATATCTCCCAGATGAACACACTACTAGTGATAAGACCCTAGAACTCATTGTATTACAACAGAAATCTGCACATTAACAATAATAATTTAAGCTGCCCCAATCTGTATGACATAATAACAGTGTATAGAATGTTGTAAAGTCAGGCATAAGAGCTTAGCCCTGACCCTAACCATTCTGAAGTCCAATAGCCAAAACATAGCACACTGTAATATTTTGACTAGATATTCTTGCTCATGTTATGAACTTAGCTAATGTGACCTTGTATGTTTGTATATAGAGTTAATAAGTGTATAGAATACTGTCAGACTGTCTAAGTCTGTTTGATGTTGTTTATATTTTGTCTTCAAACCATGCACGGCCCAGGCTAACATGTCCTGAGATGACACTTCCGTAAGCTCCTCGTCAATATTTTGGTCAATATCTTCAAGGTTAAATATTCTGAAAAAATCCATTTGTGAACAGATGATGCAGCTTCCCAAAGAGCTAAGGTCAGTCAGATAAAGTCTCTTTTCTGCAACATTTTCCACAGTCCTCAGTCCAGTGAGCCTAGACCACAGTAGGCCTATTCATTCTTAGAGTGGTACTGAAAAAGTGTACTCTAGTAACGGTACAGTTACATAGTTTAAAATACTCAAACACAAGTACTGCTGCTAAATCTGTGCATTACGTATAAAATAAGCATGCAAAACTCTACTCAAGGTACTATTTACTTTTTTTTTTACTCTGCTTCCTAGTTTCTTCCCACTTCTGCATACTTAGTTTTAATAGAATAGATACTCCAAGGAACATGACGGCCTCCGTGAATAGCCTCTTATTTCCATTTTTTCAGGGTTGGAATATAGCTAACAAACAACAAAACACTGCGATTTAACACCCATTATCACACATTATAGACTGGCACCAAAGTAAGTATTTTTCTTCACACATTTGAATTTAATTTAAAGGGAAAATGTGTGAGGTCTGGGTTTCTTAATTAGGCAGTATACAAAGGAGCTGTCAGTGGACTCTTATCTGTTTTCTCTTAAAGGGACAGTCACTTGAAACCAGCATTCAAGGCAAAAAGGTAAAGGTTCATCAAGCGTGTGCATGCTGTGTTTTTGCATTTCTCTATATACAGTGTAATCTTTAAGTCAATCTGTTGTTCACCCAAATAACAAATCTGTTATATCCTTCTTGTTGCAACTCTGCATCTTTTCATTTTTGTTCATTTTTGCCATAATTTGATGTCAACTTCCCATTTTGCCATTATTTCTTCAAAATATATATATTTTTTCAGTTATTATATGATAAGTTCTTTTGCAATAACAAGCAAGTGCCGTTTAAAAAAGTCATCAGAGGCTTGAAGTTTACTCTCAGTATAGTGATATTTTCAAAAGCCAGATTTATTTTACTACTATCAAAATATGATTCCATCTCTTCTTGATAAAATCCACTGTACATTACTGTCATTGATAATATCTATAGAAGATTTAGATTTTTTAAAATTTATTTATTTTGTTTTTTATCTGTTTTTTTCTATTGATACTCATATAATTATGTTATTATATTGGAATATGTGAGATACTGTGTCCAAGTCATTTCCCTTGTGGATCAGTTGCTGAAATCATAATAACTATATAGCAACAGCTGTAGATGTATAAAATCATGGTTGTAGCATTGTGTGGATGCATCTTCATACAAGAAGGAGAGTACCATAAAGAGTTCCAGAAATTGTACAAGCAGCAATATTCTCATGTTCAAATATTCAAAATCATATCCACTTTAAACTTGCATCAGAGAATTACAACATATCATTACTCTGCATTAGCTTAACCTCTTGACCTCTTAAACTCTTTTCTGGTTTCAGCTTCCTCTGCGATAGGTAACATTTATAGAGGAACTTTATTTTGCATTGTTAGTTGCTATGGCAGTGCTCATTTTTCTTGACTCTGCGTGGATTATCTTGTAGTACATGGACCCCTGTAGCCCTGAGTGTTAAAACGAGTGTGTTAACAGTAGTGCGCTGCTTCTGCCTCTTTCACAGTGGAACAGACGGGTTCAGGTGCAGATTTGGTAAAGAGCGCCCCCCTTTGCCCCGGGACCACCAGCTGATCCAGGAACAGATGAGCCACAGTCTGTCGCCAAGGTCTTTAAATGAGAATTACCATCTGTACTCCAACACTACATAGGGATATTTTAGAGACAAAATGCATGTCTCATTATATTTGGTACATTTAATGATTGAGTTTAAAATTCTAAAAAAATAATAACAGGGACTAGTCAGATAATAATTTACCGGTATGTTTTATTTACAGGTGCAATGTAGACCCTTTTGATAGACACCATTTTGAAATAGTATTTTTCATGCTTATTTTTAGATGTCTGTGTAATCCCTCTGTCATCCAGGTCTGATCCATAACAAAAGAAAAATAAAATCTGTCAACTGGACAAAACATTGTAGTCCAGTTGACAGATTTTATTTTTCTTTTGCTTATTTTTAGACTTGAACTGAACACAACATGGCAGTTCTTGACTCTGCCCTTAACCGTACAAATACAGCACATCTCTCCAGATCACATACTCTGCGATGTATAAACTCTCACGTTTGTTGACTAAAAATGTAGGGGTAGCTGCTTATCTGTGTGGCAGATCAACACAGATCTGTGGTTGTCTTTCAAAAGCAAACTTCCTTTTTCTTCTCAAGTGCATCATCAACAGCTTGATTTTCCCTAAATAAAGACAGAAAAAAAAAGGTGTGAATTTTCACAAACAGTAGCAGTTTCTGTTTGGTTGTTTTTGCTGAGCGCAGTGTTAAGCCCCAAGAAATCCACCATAAGCAAAGAAAATGTTTCACCCGACACTGAGCACGCCACGGTCGTCATATTTAGTTCTGTTCAGCACGTGACCCAGCGCAGGTCACTGAGGACACTTAGACACTTAGAAATGCTTTACAAAGATTAGTGTGTGGAAAATGTGCTTTGTGGTGAAATGTAGGTATATGTGGAAATGGCTATTCAAACATACTACACACTACATACTAGCCAAAACTATTAACTAATTAGCGTTACATAATAATTAGTCTAGTCTGTGAGTCCATTCCACTGTCCCATGGTCCACTGTGCTATGTTTTCCTGGTCACCTGCAGGCTCCACCTCAAGGTCCGCCCACCACACCCCGGTGCCATCTGCCATTAGTATTTAAGTTCTTTCTGTACTGGATTATGGAGATATATACACATGCAGACTTCAACCTCTACTTTGAAAACTTCAGATTCAGTCTTTCACTCCGCCCTTCATTTCATAACAGTCTACTTTGAAACCTTTAGATACACTCTCTCACTCAGCCCTTTGTTTCATAACAGGTGATGAATTTAAAACGCATCACTGTACTGTACACTCTATGAAAAAGTAGGTTGGCCATCGCTATCTGTCAGAAGAGAACACTGTATAAAATGTATTTATAAGAGACTGCTTCACAGACTGCCGGAATATCTCACTTGCTTGTTGAACTTTGATAGGGGAACTTTTAAGAATTAGCCGCTCCAGAACTAAGATGGAGAAAAAGGGCTTTTGGCTGTTTTGCTCCACAAAAGTCAAATATATTTCAAGGAAAATGGATACTTTGGTGCCACAAATGCACTTTGATAATCTGGGAACAAACATTTATATTCACACCTGCACCTGTTTTAATGTTTTAAATGGACTTATGCACTTATTTGTTTTGTTTTTGCTTGTATTCTTTCTATATATATCTGTACTTCATGTGCTAATATTTGCATATATATTCTACTTACCTGATTTTTCCATGATTTCAGATACTTAGTAGGACCTAAAACTTTAAAGTATTTATTCTTCTCTGTCTACATTTTTGGATCCAGCCTTGTACTAAGTCCGCCGATCTGAAGGTTGGGGGTTTGAATCCCGCTCTCGACATAAACATCATTAATTGAGCGGTCAGATGTGCTGACCCACAGGTTGGTGGTGCAATTCCAGCTCCCCCAGATGAATGCTGTCATTGTATCCTTGGGCAAGACACTTAACCCACCTTGCCCCCAGAGCTTGTGTACACTGATGTATGAATGTGTGTGTGAATGGGTGAGTGGTTATTTGATGTAAAGTGCTTTGAGTGGCTAGAAAGTGAAAAAGCACTATGTTAAAAAGTTACCATTTACCATTTAAGTCTAACTAATGGGTCGGTTGTTTAGACGCAATAGTAGTAGTAGTAATATCTATTACTTGTCTGCGGATGGATGAAGCCAGCGAAATCCCATAGTAAAGCATTATTAACCTTCTCCTCAAGTTGTGAAATCTTCCCCGGGTTCAAAGTCTTTTCTGTTGTCTTTGATGTGAAGTTTAATGAGAACATTTGACTATATACCTGTTGGGAAGAAACGCATTCAGCAAATCAGTAAGCTGCTAAGTAACTGTCTGGAGCGTCTCCCATTCTAATGCCTGTCTATACTGTCTATAATACAGTGCACAGGCCTCATGATGACACAAATCAATAGACAAAGTAATCCTCATGGATCCAAGAGGCCATTGTGTTATCCTGGGTGGATTTTCACACACTAAACTTAAAATGTGTTGAGTGGTCTGCAGGGCAACTTCTTTATTCCCGCCAGAGGCAAAGAGATTAGGTTTGATACGCAAAGCTTTTCACGCACTTCTTCAACACTGAGCACAAAGAAACCATATACTGTATAAAACCGTTTTACATTTGTTGTCATTATACTAACAGCCAGACGGGGGCAGCAGACAGAGTGTTCTTTGTAAAGACAAGGTTTAGTCCTGGTTCAGGGTTTTGTACCAGTTTTGATATGGTTTAGTCTTGGTACAGTTCTGGTGCGTTCACACTTGCACAATCACTATAAACTGGGATTAAACTGGGATATAAACCAGGACTAGACCAAGACTAAATGAGGACTAGAACTGGACTAAACCAAATCTACATTCGGACTTAAACTGGGCCCAAACCAGGACAAGTCTGAATGCAAGTCTAGTCTTTGTTTCTGGTTTTCCTATCATTTTCGATGCAAGCCTATAATTGAAGCAGATTACTGCTAGTGTGCTAATGTTTGATGTTAACTTGAAGGCAGAAAACCATACCCTTAAAGGTGCACTATGCAACTTTTCTAATGAAGCATGTACCACCAGCTTGTCTATACTGAGATGCTATTTTCCCTATAATGTTACACAGCATGGCATTTAACTTTACTACCGTACATTCCAGACTATAAGTCGCACTTTTTTTCCATAGTTTGGCCGGGGGTGCGACTTATACTCAGATGCGATTTATATGTGAAATATATGTTTTTTTTCTTCATTATTATGCATTTTTTGGCTGGTGCGACTTATACTCCGGAAAATACGGTATCTCCATGGAGACAAGAAGGATTTGCCATAGAATCACACTAAGAATGCGCAGTATTTTTAAGCAATAAAAAAAACCAAAAACTTGTGAAACAGTGAAATAAATTCTATAGATACATTTAATGCCATGCTGAGGAACATTCCAGGTGAAGCAATAACTCCACCAGAAAAAAAGTACAGAAAACTAACATGGCTGGGCAAGATATAAAAGCAAACGTCAGGAAATGGAGTGACAGGTAAATCGTCCTCTGTTTTGTTCTGGGTGTTGACATTGTTCAAACTGCAAAAGCCTTTTTCTAGCTGAAGTGTGGTGCAGGGATGTCATTGAGAGGTAGAGCCTGATATATTTGATAGTTCGTCCCCATATTTATTCTTAGACTCGGGTCCAACGGCACTGACAGTTTGGGAACCGCTGCTGCTCTCTCTGCTCCAGTCATATTTCAACCATTCATTACTGGCCTTGGTACTCCTGTTACACCTGTGCTATAGCGCTATAAAGCCAGGCAAGCAATCAGCGCTCTGAATGGGGTCTGACAATGTCCAGCTCTGTTAATTAGTGTGAAAAGTGTAATGTTTCAGCCTGCAGTGTGAGTGGGCCGAGCTTAACAAGAGGCCTATGTACATTGTGCCTGTCAAAGTCCTTTGTCAGCCGTTAATAGGATCAGCGTTTTTTAGTGCTAAGGTGAAATCTAAAGTAGTGGGTTTTCAAACTGTGGTGCAGGCGCTAGAGGAGCTGGTGGGGAGTCTATTTTAAGTTTGAGTCGGTTTGTACTTTGAGTGGTAAATTTAGTGTAGATACTTCGTTCTATTCTAGTGCTGGTATAGTGCCTGTGCATCTTTTGTATTCCTCGTGATTTAGTCTTGAGCCTACAAATAATATTGTAGCGTTCTGGTGTAAAAAAACATGCAGATTTTCTTCTGGTTGTTTATCTGAACACAAGAGCTATTGTCGGCCATAAGACACGCCAAAACAAGAGCAAAACAACAGCAGTCTGCGCTCACTAGAGCCAGTCTCAAAAACAGACCAGTAACTGATGAATAGAACCTTCATATCAACGTGTCGGCATAGCAACCAAGTGTCACGTACAAAAGCGGTTATATTAACAGCAACACATAAACAGGAACAACAACAAGAGGCGTCAACCCTGCGCTAAACACAAAATATCAGATCATTACTCATCACTTCTTTGGTGGTTTGTCTTTATAGAGATATTACTTACCACTGCATGTTGTTTTTAAAGGTTAAATGTATTTTTGGTAATTTCACAGATTGCAAAATTTGACATCTAACATGAAACCTGACCATTTATTTGATTGATTCATGCGTGCTTGAGTAATCCTGCATCATCCTGCATGCTAGAAAATCCCTTCTTTCCACCTACCCCCTTTCTCCGCCCACATGCCTGTACACAATTGCACATCATCATTACACGTGAGGGACAGACAAACAGCACCGAATCTAACTTGTAAAACGTATTCCACTAACTGATTTGGCGATATAAAGCAAAGCGTGTCGGAGTGATATGTTTCGTGTGCATTTATGTCGCCTCCATTCCACTTTGATCCCATGTGCTTCTCATGGTAAATGTGAAATATGAACGCAGTGGTACGAGTCAGCACGAGGACACTGACAAGTCCACTGTCTGCGCAGCTGAAGAGGAGAGGAGGAGAAAGGAAAAAGAGGAGGAGAAGAGGAGGAGAGACAGAGGGAGATGAGGAGAGACAGATGGATCTGAGAGGAGCACTCAGAAAGCCTTGTATATTTGCAGAGCACTGAGGCTCTGTGTTGTGCCAGTTCATGGTTTCACACACAAACCAATGAAAGCCTTAATGTTTAAGCCTTAATGACAAAAGCACTGGAAATAAATTGATAGCATCATTACTGTTAGATCAGCAAAATGCATTCTTTATATTTTTGTTATTCTGATAGAAAGTCTGACAAGAGACATTCTACCAAAGTCTCTTGTCAGTGGGTTATAATAGTATCTGCTTGACTTAAATGCCACCACAGCCTTCTTTATTTGAACTTAGAGAACATTAGGAGTGTTTAGATTTGACATGCGCTGCCTCCTCCTCTCTCCTCCCATCTTCTGCTGTTGTCTGCTGCTATTTTGAGGCGATCCAAAGAAGATAAAAACGCGGCACCTGACTGATGGTAAATTATTCCCCCGAAACCTTGAACTCTGCGTCAAAGTTTAGATTCATAACTCAACTCAACATCTAACACGAATCCAGAGGCACCTTATCTGACAACACAGTTAAGGCAGCTCAATATAACTTCTGCTACTTCTCCACACACATATTTTTGACAAACATACCGAGCAAAACTACACAATGTTCAGAACTGAGTACACATAACGTCCCAATCTGTAAAATGCATTTATATTTTTGTCAGGTTAGACTTGGTGGTGAGACTTTACCAAAAGGTAGAAACGTACTGACAGTGGGTACATTTACATGGCCAGTGAAAATCTCATAACTATAATAATGAGATAACCCAGTAATTAGACCAGATTTTTGCTCTGTTTACATGCATAACAGAAATCTCATCATTGCTGGTGACACGTGTCAACAGCTGCACAGGTGTGAACAAATGGCAGGAAATCAGATTATTCATATCAGATGAAACTGCTTGCACGGCTTTTCGATCTGATAATGTTGTTGTTGTGTCATTGGGTGAGACCATATACCAGGGGTCGGCAACCTTTAACACCCAAAGAGCCATTTGGACCCAGTTTCCATGGGAAAAAAAAAACACACTGGGAGCCACAAATACTTTTTAACATCTAAAATGAATATAACACTGTATATATTGTTTTTTTTACCTTTACGTTTTGTATAAACAACTATAGTGTGTTGCTTATGAAATCCATGAAGTGCGACAGAGACTTCTGCTCTGAGCCTCTGCACACAGCGTCTGCAAATCGGGGCTGTACAAAGTCACTTTCATCTTTATGCAGGACTGTAAGCTGTCGTCTGTGAGGCGTGAGCGGTGTTTGTTTTTAACATAGTTCATGGTGTAGAATAGCTGCTCACATACATATGTGGATCCGAAGATCGACAGGACTCCAAATGCATATTTCTCGATTAATGCACGACTTTTTGGCGGCGTTTTGGTGGGTAAACTGGCTTGTGCGGGTGTGACGCTTATTTTGAGCGACGAAAAATAATAAAATATATTCTATCTTAATATTTCAAGATCACAATACTCTTCCAATGTAAACTACAATTTAAAAAAAGAACTAACAACAGCTAACAACTAACAACTAAATACTTATAATTTATTTTCCCAAGCCACGTGGAGCCGCAGTATAAGGATGAAAGAACCGCATGCGGCTCCGGAGCCGCGGGTTGCCAATCCCTGCCATAGACTGTATAAAGAAGTGAACTAAGTGAGTGTGATGTCACCCATAGCGTTCGGCTCCAGCCAAATGAAGCTCATCGGGGCTAGAGCAGTTACAGGGGCAAATTTAGAGCCGAGTTCCATATTTGGAATTATGACCGTGAGTATCATAGCAATCAAAGAGCCAATCTGGAGCGAAGCTGTTAAAGGTAACGCCTCTTTCCTGGTTATCGCTTATCACCGCTGTCAGTCAAGCCTGTTGCTAACGCTAGCGCGAGCGAAGTCAGGGAAAGAAGGCACCTGATTTGTCTGCTATTAATGCTCATATCTTGCTTTACGGACAAAATAGCGTAATAAAAATACGAGGACCATGTAGAGCGGGTTAATACAAACATTTTAAGACCAAAATGACGAGCCTGACAGCAGCAGTTACAGAGAGAGGTTTGACAATTTTTCAATAGAAAGTGAAATGGAACCAGAGTTGTTGGAGCTGGAAGCGCGTCCATGCCCACTTCCTATTTTGAATGCAGTGGCTAGCAGGTTAGCTATATATATAAATATATATATATAGTATATGGCAAGACACAGGACTGTTTCAAAAGTGTAAGTGTGAAAGGTGGTGTTCAAAAAAGGCTGGCAGACACATCCATGCTGACCTGCTTCAGGACAGCTGTAGCTAACTCAAAAATGAACAAACATGTCAAGTAAAGCTTGTCAAACAACAGATAAGCTATGGAATAAAAAAAAAGTCAGCAGACAAATCAGTTGTATCAGGTTGCAAGCCATTTTCTGCTCTAATCTCTTATGTGCATTAACCAATCTGCAATGTGGACTATTTCATTATCTAAAAAGATTTTGGCTATAATTCCCCCCTGAGAAGAAACGCCAGAAGCTAATGTTTTTATCCTATACAAACACCACCTCTAATACTGTATTATAGCTGTTGTGATTGGTGTCCAGTGTATTTTCTCATTTGGTGCAAAAGTCTAAATAAAGTGGACATTGTTGCGCGAGAATGTTATCATTAATAGAGTCATTAAAGCCATGGAAGTTGTGTATGTATAAATGGATTTGCGGTAATTGTTTTTGTAGCCTGGGGCCTATGATGTGGATTTGTTTTGTTGGTCTGTTTATTTCTCTGTATCACGGTTGAGCCTTGTCCATTTTCTGCATGAGGCTACTGTTTGGATAGAGCACAAGGTCGGCCATTTTAATTAGGCCCAAATATCCAGAGCAGGGACGGCTTTACGAACAGCAGTGCCCACAGCTCACATCCTTTGACAATTTCACGTTCAGTATTTCTTAAACAGATAAAAGGCAGTGAATCCATTTTGAAATTAGCACAACGACGCCAGTGACAGATCACCCCAGTTGAAATGAAGGGTATGTCAAATGCAAGTTTTGCTTACTTCCCATGTGTGCAGGGTTCCAAAAAGGTGACAAAAGCTTTATGTTGACGATATTAAATGATTTGAACATTTGTGTTTCTTTCACTGCTCCTTCAAATATGAAAGAATTTTTTTGTAGACTATCCTTTGGAAATACCAGATTTTGTGGATTTTTTTACATCCATACAGTTACTCCTACTCTTACTTAAAGGGCCCATATTACGCTATTTTCCGATCTATGTTATAATGTTATTTCCTCATCAAAAACATACCTGGAGTTGTGTTTTGTTTCATTCCCACATGTTAACACACCAAACCCTGCATATTTAAGCTGAGTTCTTCTCTCAAACTAAAACACTCTGCTCCATTTTGTGATGTCATGTGGTAATACAGGAAGTGCTCCACTGTGTTTTTAAACTCCATACACCTTCACTAGAATCATTTGGATGATTTCAGGCCTGGAATTGCCAATCTCTAATGAACGAAAGGTAAAAGGAGCTGTTAACTTGAAAACTACCCTTTCATGACATCACAAGGTAGAACAGAGCATTTTGAGATGTAGCCAGACTAATAATAAAGGGTTACTCAAACATGTGTGAAACAAAACAAAAAAACTCCAGGTATGTTTTTGAGGCGGTAACAACATTGTAACATGGCCTAAACCTCACAAGAATCAATTTAGTGTAATATAGTATAGCTTCCCTAAATACTTTTTTTTCACTCATAGTTGAATATTTTCTTGGACTACCACTTTGTACTTTCTTGAAGTAACAGTACTTGGTTACTCTTCCCATCTCTAAGTACTTCTGACCATGATCCTGGGTACATAGTCTAATGCTGTGTCCTCTTAAATAATGCATGTTTAAATAAATAAGCCATGCTAGTGAATATATACACGTTATTTTTACTTTCTTGCTGCTTGTGGTTTCTGACAGCTGTACGATTTGCCAACACTCCTCTCAGATAGGAAGCCAGCGTGTTAAGGCAGCTCTATTTTGCTCCCAAAACAAATATGGAAATAGAACCTGCCATTTTGGGGTCCCATTGGATGTCAAATCGGTCTGACATGTGACTGTGGTCATCAGATGCCGCGGAATGGGACGTGTGTGTGTGTGTGTGTGTGTGTGTGTGTGTGTGTGTGGGCATAGGGTTAGCGCTGTATCTCTGCGTTAGCCACAGTTAGCTTGTCTTGACTGTCCCACCAGCGCAGAGTGATGAGAGGCAGGCAGTGGGGCTCTGGCAGCAGCAGGCAGCAGTGATAAGGAGTCCATAGCTCCACAGATTAAACAGCGGGATTAACCTGACTGCAGCGGCTCGGCTCACTCTGTCGTCAGCCTTATCGGCCCTCGCCCCTGCCCCGCCAACATGCGCCGCTATACATTTGTACTACTGTCATGGGCTGGGAAATTGCTTTTTAACCCCTGTGTGGTTCTGCTTTCTCTTTGGCAGTTGGGGAAAGTAACTTTATAATTTAACCAAAACTAAAATACTTGAAGTAAAGTTGAAATATTTATAATTTATAAAACAATATAACTTTTCAGATTGTCACCATGGAGCTGCTGCATGGTGCTTTGCCTGGAATGTTCCATATTATGGCATAAAACTTTAAACATGCATGAAAACAAGCAGGTCACATTGCAGGATCTGTGGAGAGGCTGCATGTTTTTCCTTTTTTTTTTTTTTTTTTTTTTTTTTACTGTGGAACATTGCAGAGAAATTACATCTCCATAGATACAAGGGCAGACCCTCCATCAGAAAAGTTACTTAGTGCACCTTTTAAAAGAACAAAATGGAAACTTTCTACCATGATATAATGTTGTTCCCTCATCAAAAACATGAAGAGGTTTTAGATGTCATCAGTGCATATGCATGTTTGAGTAATTTTGCGATTTCTCCCAGGCCCTATTAGCTGTAAGATTCTGTGCAATGTTCCACTCACAAGTCTTCGACACTCATGTTTCCACACGACAATTCTCAATAATTATACAAAAACATGAAACAAAACTGTACATGCAACTTGACAAATCTGATGTGACGTGCAGTAGTTTCACTAGCAGGATGCACACTGATTGTGTTGTGATAACGCTCTGACGGAGGAGTGACTTACCTCGAGGAGCAAACAGAGGGGAGGTTCAGTGTGTCTTATAAAACATGTTAATGCATTGTTTTGGGCAAATATAGCATTTTCAAAACAATAAGAGGTAACATGGTGATCTAAATGTGTTACATGTGAGCAGTGAATATAGAAGTAAAATACCCCCTTCTTTAATGAATATTGAATACTATATAAAGACATATACAATTAAAAGTTACATGTAATTGCAAGAATAACATGTACTGCAACCAGTCTGAAACACATTTATACCAACATACATAAACTACTTCCTTGAGTGAAAAACAGCTCTAAAGTTAAAAGAAGGAAGTTAAGCTATGGAGGCTTCAAAAATCTCTGCATTTTTTTTCCAAATGTTCTTTCTTGGCTTTTATTTCATCAGATTTAATAACAGAAGACTCGGTTGCAACAATGGCGTTTTTTTATGTTCAAAGGAATGAATGATAAGTATTCCACAGATAGGATGTCCTCAGCCGTGTGGGCCCAAAGCCTTACCCTGAATATTATTATCACACATCCTTATTTATTTATGCCTGAAGTAGTGAGGGCCCCAGAAACAAGGGGACATGCCCAGCTCACTGTTTTCATGGGTATTGGCAAGGCAATCCCAAAATGTATACGTTTAACCAATGCACTAAATTGAAAGGCATATATTTCCATAATTTATGCGGTGCAACGTTGCCTCATTCAGTATTCATTCAGAAGTCAATGCATTTCAACTATCTTCGCTGAAGGCTCAAACAGTAATTATATCAGCATGCATTTGAGAAAGGCAAAACGGGAACTTTACAAAGCTCGTGCTTGTCTTTTTCTCTGTGTTTTGGCTTAAGTTTTGTTTCAGCTGCTTTAATTGTACTGTTCCTTCTAATTACAAAACACTCGTAACTGTAACTGTAATTTTCAAATGATTATTATTTGTCTATGTTGGTTGCGACAGTGTTAGTGAACTTGATACACACAGTACACAGATTGCAACCATGGGATAATCTCCATCTGTAGAGATCCGTCCTGTATTCACACTGTCATCCATACACCGGTGCACATGGACACGCGATACACCTCTCCATGAAAATAAATAAACAGATATAGCATTAAGTCCCATCTAAAGTCTCCAATTTCGCTGCAATAGAGTTTGAGTGGTACATTTTCAGACATTAACACAAGATATTTAATTGGAAAAGGTGAGCGATTTCATTTTAAAGTTGAGTTGTGTGAACTAGAAAGTTTCCCATGTTTTTTGGTGCCGATGTTTTGCAGTGGGTGATCAGGCTGGATACACGGGTGCCCCACTCTCCTGGTAATTAGGCTTGCCCTCACTGTGCTTTACCTGCGATAAGAGCCAGGGACCGACTGGGCTATGACGTTCCATTGATCCAGAAAATTGCTGCGGAGCCACCCTTGAAATTAGTTTAAATTGCTGAATCAAAAAATGTTATCCTGGATTTGGGCAAGGCCAGCGTAAAAAGCGTATGTGCGTGTAATCCGTGGACTGATGTGGGGCGTTGTCGGGGATTGTGAGGATTGATGGTGGACTCTGGGCTAAACGTGACAGACACAGACACACAAGCCACTGGGATTTCACTGGGAGGAGCGCACTTACGGCTGCAGGGTCGTGACTCGCTTTCAACTCTCCATGCTTTTGAGAATTTCCAGTACAAGCCATCATTTTTTAGAGTGCTTCTGAAATCAGTTATAAGAGGGATCAGGACCGTAACAACTCATCATCAAATACTGAATCATGAATTTTGCATAATATGATGAGGGTTGAAAGCATGATTTCAATTTAATCGCTTTGCTCTTAAACCTTGTGTTGAATACTGTGTGTTACAGACATTGAGATGAACTTGTTTCTCAGTAAGAATGTTACGCATACTTATTTTAAGATGTCTTCACTGCAACCAGCTCCTTAACTTACAAACTGTGGCTATCCATATACCTGTGACGAGACGCCCTTGTAACCAATCTTTTCAGTGACATATTCTGCCTTCCTGTAAACAGTTAAAAGTATATCCATTTATGACCTTGTACAGACAGTATGTTAAATTTGTTTAAGTCCATGTAGGACCAGCCTTCCATAGATAGTACCTTTCTCAGTGTAAGTACAGGCTAGGCTCCTTTGTAATGTAACACATGTGCCTGCTGTCTGTACCTTCACTCTTCTGATATCAGATAAAAACTTCTTTCAACTCTCTGCCTGGTCTGGAGTCACTTCCTTCACAATTGCAAATGTTGTTTCAAATTTTCATCTGATGACACTGTCTAGGAAACTTGAAGAGGAGTCTGCTGGTATGAATGCACACGTTTTATCTATTTCAAATCTTGCTAAATCTTGTTTATTTGAAATTTTGGCAGACACGATTACAACTTTGAAGTAACCTGGAATTCTAAATGCCCAATCAGAAAAAAACCCTAACAACATAAAACATGCAAATAAATATATACGACATTTGCTTGGTTGCTTTTCATGCTGACTTTTTAAACTAGCCATTATACATGACACCTTGATAAAAATGTCTTTAGAAATTGCAATCCAAACTGTTCTTTTCCCAAGGCAAATAGCGGCTGAAGATGGCTAAAGGTATATTTCACTAGCATAGGCCCACACATTTGCATATAGTACAAATACATCTATGTAAATGAATGGGCTGCCTTAATTGTACATAGTGTAAGACTGCAGCTACATTTGCTAAAAAGACTTCCATTTTCTTTCTAAAGTTTTCACCAAAGTACCATGACCACTCTCCTGAACACTTAGCAGTACACACTAGCTAACTCCTCTGTGCTTATGGCCAGGAGTAATGAGGCAAATTGGCCAAACGAGGGAACTTTCTTCAGCTTTCTAATTGAGGCTGCTCTGTGGCTGTCCTCTTGCGGTGGGCTCCGACACACAGTTAGTGCGCAGTTGATGGTAATGACAGGTTTATTAAGTGATCATGGGATTTTAATGGCCACTTATCTACAGCTGTCTTAGGCACGGGCTGCTGGGAAATGCCATATTAGCTGTTCAACTCTGCCACGCAATTTGTACAAGACTAAAGATTACATTGTGATCTTGATCTTGTAAAATAGCACGGACAGATTCAAGACATAGGACTGGTGTACAAGCTTTAATTGTTCTTCGCCAGTGAAGGGAATGTTTGGATTTTTAGTGTGGTATTACATCATTTTATAGTTTTTTGGGTTGTTTTGTGATGACCTTTTGCCTCTATGGACCAACCCAGGACCATATATATATAAACTCACCTGACTTTGTAAATGTTTTGTGCAAGACAAAAATAATTACAACCACCTAAGTGCAAAGACATGTGCCTGGTTTCATACTGAAATCATTCTCTATGAAATGCATCTTCAGAATTTCATGGGCACATTTGATACACTATTTCTAACTGGAGTTGCCAGATTAGACCTTAGTTTATAGCTGCTCTCTTATAGCATATTATGAAGGCCCTGTATATCTGGAAGATGCAATGTTTACCACATCAGTGTTGAATTCAAAGCAGAAGACTTTAAGTTCTTACTTTAGCGAAACACAGAGGCAAATGCTTTTAGCTCATGCTTTTAGCTTAGAGAGAACACACTTGCACCATCCTTCATCACCATTAAAGAGCAAGCTGCATGTTTTTATTTTAGTTTTGACATTGGCATCTATCTGTGCTAAAATAATGAGAAGGTGGGATGAAAAGGCTGAACTGTGAATCCAGTAGGTAAAGCGTCTTCTGTTTTCTTTGCCGTAGAGGCTTTTTCAGAGCGACTCTCTTGGGAAGGCATTTAAAACACATCCAACACCCACATAAGTTTGTTTCAAGATGCTAAATGTAGCAGCTAATATCCCACTTCTTATTTCTGTGCACAGACCCTGTACAATGCTTTGTCTTGTAGTAGTTTTGTGCTGTGTATGATTATCACCCTGGGGTATTAGTCAGACCAAAGCTCTTGGCTGCAGCACCCCAAGGCAATATTTGGCAAAAGGCCTTTTTCAAAACTGGTCATTCTGAAGGGTTTGCTTGCAGGATATTGTGTAGCAAAACTAAAGGTCTAAAATAGAAAACTACATTATATGTGTAAAAAATGCATGATGTAATATCTCTGTCACATTGTAAATCGGTATGAAAATGAGAAAACATCAGGTCACCATGTAACTTTTCTTGTGGCGTGTCTGTTACCTGCTGGAAAGGTGCTTAATTGTTCAAAAATACCTTGAAAAACATGCATTCTTATTTTGAGCGGGGTCGCCTCTACACAGATCTGACCCGTAACTTGGCCTAGTAGTTTCACCTGCTTGTATCGTAGAGACAGAAAGGTTTAATGCCATATTGTGGGACTTTTCAAGCGGAAAAAAACACAAAAAAAAACATGAGGAAAGTTATAGTGCACATTTCATATAATATTAAAATGCAAGTTATATCTTAACTGAGAAAACCATGAGGAAACCTACCATGAGTGAATTTGAGAACTTCACCCTAACACTCTACACAGAACATGGGATCTTTGTCCTTATCACGGTGTAGCAAGCGCAGAGGCTTAACCAATAATTCTCACGCAACAAATGCAAATATTACACATCACTTTTGCTGTCAAAGGTAAAAGGCCTTTCTTATGGCAGCTCCACATATCTCATCAAAGCACATCTGAAACGCCACCGCTTCCATTGATTTCCATTAGCTCAGTCCATCTCTGTCCACACGAGACCAGCTTGTTTAACACAGTCCAATGCCTTTAGTGCTCTCTGCCATCACGTATAGTGTTTAAATATAACCCTGGTGTGGGCTTATCTCATTAAAGGGAACAAAACGTGACATATATTTCCGCCCCTCGGTGACATTCATTCACACCTCTCCACACATCTGACTATACCGCGGCTCTCCTGTGGTATTGACTATGGCTCAGGTGGGTCTGGAAAAACAAGAGATGATGGCTGCTTTCCCCGTAGGACCGAATAAAAGGGAACACATCCAGGACTTTTAAAGGTAGGCAGCTCTCAGGACGCTGCTGTGGTCCAGGGGATGTACTCGCGTGTCATGTCCGATCACATCACACACACGCGCACTCACGCACACACTCGGAATAAGGGCAGCGTGAGAAATCACTGAGGAGCGCAGTGGTGAGGGGACAGCGGAGTTTTAACGTTAACTACAGTTGTCTAAGAGCGATTTCACACAATTCCTCTGTGATTTGTAACTGGAATTATTGTGACTGTGCGAAAGAAAGTGCTACATTTACAGTAAATTTTAAAGAAGAAGTAAAAGTATTGTATTAGTAAAAGTATTGCCCATATTAGTAAATTTTAAAGAAGAAGTAAAAGTAAAATTCTGTTTTCTGATCTATGTTATAATGTTATAATGTTCCACCTTGTAATGTCATGGAGTAATACAGGAAGAACTGTATTTCAACATAATTCACAAGAATCATTTGGATAATTTCAAGAGTAGAATTGCCAATCACTACTGAACAAAAGGTTAAAGGTAGCTCTTGACTTAAAAAACGTGTAAAAGATGTAGACAGACTAATAATAAAGAATTACTATAGAGTACGACTACTACTACAGACTATGAATATACAATACAGTTACTTTTATTAATTGCCCACTCAAAGTATTTGCTAGTTATTACGCATTCTACTAATACTTTGTTGTGAAGGTAAAACCAGTACTAGTAATTGAGTACGAGTGCAAATATGTCTAGCAGTCAGTTTAACTCCCTATTTGAAACTAATCTGACAAAATATATTTACTAGTGGCATTTGTTTTGATGGATTTCTGCCTCTAATTTGTCATTACATTGGACTAATGACAGAGAGAGGTTTATCTCAGTGAAACAACACAACAGGGTTACTTCAGGAACAGCGGTAAATCTGAGAAGGCACTGTCTGGTCAGGTATACAAAGTCGCGTTTTAGTCCTTATTTGATCTAATTGGATGTTTTCAGTGGTGCTCCTCCTCTGTTTCGCTTTGGAAAAACAACAGAACATTGTGATAGGCTTTGATATCAGTTGTGTTGACTGACAGGTGTAATTGACTTGGCTTGTTGCAGCTTCAGAGAGAAAGATACCATGGTTTAATAAAAATGTTGTACAAGAGGGCTTGACTGTCACATTACAAAAGTTTGACTTCTACTTCTATTATCAGATCAAAACGATTCATTATTTCTGCAGTAATGACAGTTGAGACTGACTCTTGTCCAGTGTTGCAGAGGATAGAGGATACATGGATTTTTTTTTTTTTTTAATGTCAGATGCCCTCCCTTAAGCAACCCAATCCAATCTAACATCATTTTTAAAGCACATATTTGTAAGTGGAGCATTATATAAAATTGCTGCACAAGAAAACCAACAGGAAGATGATATAAAATTGGAAAACAAAATAGAATACATTGTTAAAAGCAGCCTTTAGTTTACTGATTATATTTTAAACATACTATCACTCTATATTATCCTGGATCATATTGCAGGGACTAGTTTTAGCAACAATGGCCAAACTTCCAGCTGTGATGTGACTAGTAAAGACATTTCTTTTTCGTTTGTGAACAAGTCGGCTCTTTTGAACAGTTCCTTAACGTGAACGGATGGAACTGGATCTCAGTTTTGAAAAGAACAAATCTTTTTCTTTCTAATTTTTATGCACTTTTATATTATTTTATTTTTATTCTGATTGACGCTGAACCAACACAAAAATCAACTCAGAAGCAGATCAGGCACCACGAGTGAGAGATTTGTGCACAAAAGACATATGTGGCATCACAATAAGTTATTTAAAAAATGACTGTTTTTAGTGAAGCATTTTATTTAGATTTTGAGTAATTTCAAAGGCTAAGCACACTCCCACTCTCAGTTTGAACTGTTTTAAACAAATCTGAGCCTAGGTCATTTCTCTCTGTGACTAGTGTGTAGATAAAATTAGTTCTCACTTTGGCTTCTGTCATGTAAGTAAATAGTAAAAGAGCCAGTCTTTTGAACGGCTTTTTGACATGAGCGGATCTAAAAGATTCGGATCCCATAAATGAGCCAAAGCCATCACTAAGCACCGCACTTTCTGAGGAGTTCTGTGTAAGTAACCGCACTATACAAAGTCCCATACATCAGTAAAAAGTGGTGAATAATTGGCTGAAAATAACAGTACTTGAATCTGCTCAGATCCTGTTGAGCTGCCCAGAGCAGCCCCACAGTGCACAGGAGGAGAGCTTTTTAAAACTCTGCTCTGCATAAAAGCTTTGAACGCAGGTGAACGTCTGGTTTTGAAGGTGAACGCGTCATCCATCAGGGCTGTTTGGACAAAGGAAATGGCATGTCCCATCTGGGCTGCCATGGACACATCATGAAGGGTTCAATGGCGAGGCAGGAAAAAATTTTCAGTTGCGGTCAAAGAATGTATATATAAATGTACATAGCTAACCTGCTAGCTGCCGCGTTCCAAATAGGAAGTGATCTCTATTGATTCTGGCTCCAATTCACTTTCTATTGAAAAACAGTCGCTCTCTCCTTAACTGCTGCTATCATACTTGTCATTTTGGTCTTAAAATGTTCATATAACAGGTTTGACTGACAGCGTTGCTAAGCGCCCGCTCCCTGCTATGGCAGCATTGTAAGAGGTGTTACCTTCAACAGCCTCAATCCAGATTGGCTCTTTGGTTGCTATGATACTCATGGCCGGAATTCCAAATATGGAACCAAATTCACCCCTGTAACCGCCAGCCTCAATGAGCTTCATTTGACTGGACCTGAACGCTGTGCATGACGTCACACTCCCTTAGTCCACTTCTTTACACAGTCTACGCTTGTGAACGGCCTTCCAGCCCTAGATTATGCAATATCTTACTAACAGGTTTATAACATCACACATGACACATCACCAGGCCTACACGCTCTTTACACCGATGCTTTACACGTTAAACACAAGTAAATTAAGTTGTTTGTGTTGCCGTGTTTACCCTGCCATCAATAGAGCTATTAAACCCTTCACGAAAGCGCTGCCTCATCACTTGTTTAAGCGGGACGCCTGGGGTCTGTTCTGCTCCTGACCATAATCACACCGTCTCCAATCTGCCAACATCAAGCGCTCGGAGCACCTATAGACTTCCACCTAGTCGAGGCGTTACCGCTTTTGTCAGCAACATGCAAGCGGGCTCCCTAAATGTCAGCTAACAAGGCTAACGGAAAAACAAGCGATAACACACGCTCATTATGGCGTCCTGTGATTCGCCCCTTGGTCCCTGGCTGCATCACGAGGTAGTTGTAAAGAAAATTTAACCCAGGAGAAAAGTCAATGAAGCGATGATGAAAATGAGCCCCCCGGTCGCACCTGATTGATTTTTGAAGTGAAAAATGGCAGGTGCGTAGGGAGCACTTGTCGGCGATACACAAATTGCAGCAGGTAAAGGGAAAGCTTTTTACAGCGTAGGCTTAAGCTAGCAGGATTTATCTAACAGAGAGAGGACATAAGGGAAGTAAATGGCTGCTAAGGTGCAGTGTTCACCTTGACGAAAGTAAACCCAAGTAAACGCTGTAGAAATACATCACATTAGAGTACAGCCAGTCCCTTAAGAATAGCATAATCCAATAACAGTGCAAATCAAGGTTCGCTATGCATATTTATGGATTTCAGCTTCCTGTTATTAGCATTTTTGAGGACTTATTCCCATTCAAAAGATTCAAATTTTGAAGACTTTTAACAACTCAATATATTAAACAGTGGCATATAGTTTAGTTGTACCGTTTGGTTGCACTCATAGACTGTGTATATAAATGGACATAAAGTTAAGTAAAGCTAAGTAAAGTTATCTCACATTAAGTGTGAGATAATACCTTAGCAGAGGTCTGAGCTTTCCATCTACTTGTTGATGCATACAAATTGAAAGCCAGGCCAAAATGTAACTTTTATTATCCCTCGTGTACAATTATTTAGGACGTAAAGCTAAAAAGGGGATTTCTATTGCAGATCGTGACAATAACAAGATGAGCTGATATCCTGTATTTACGCACAAATAGAATGTGTTGTGATGTGGCTTCAAAGTGCAAACAGGTGTGAAGATCTGAGAAATGTCACAGTATGTTTGATATTTAATTTCACTTTATAAGGGCAATGGGGACAGGCAGCACAATCAGCTTTATGTCTGCATATCTACATGCAACAGGGGCAAATCTATAGTGAAGAAAAATACATCTTTTTCATAGTTATAAGTAGTTTTGCTGTATTTGAAATTACGATTTATAAGTATACAATTTAGAGGCATTTTCTCAATAGGCAAGAGGCAGGTTGGGGCATTGGAGAGACATAAAACCAGACTTTTGGCAGAAGAGTTGCCATTCCAGCACTAAAACGGCTTCACTCCCAGGTGAAGGCATAAAACTGAGACATCAAGGATTTCTGTATAAAGAAGTTGCCAAGACGGTACCACAGTAAAAAGCTGTTGGAAAGTCTGTGCTGACTTTACATTTTCAGTTTTTGTCTTCACAAGTTTTCTCAACTCATTTCACACATTTCAAGAAGTAGTTAATGTGTAGTGAAAGAAGTAGTACCATGAGTTCATTAATTCTTTGATTCTATACAAACAATACAGAACAATGCACTACACTGTCATCAGTCTTCAATAGCCAATACTTGCAATCAATTCAGAGTACCATAACTTCAAAATATCATTCAAGCAGGTACAAAGTAGTGATTTAGGAAATTACTGAAGTAAGAGTAAACATATTTAGAGAAACTACTACTGAGGTAAGAGTAACTGTAGTGACTGTCTGTACATAACAGAGTTTTATCATTTAAATTAAAGTGGACGGACAAAACATATTTTTCAAGAGTTATTCAAAAAGTTATTCAAGTAAATGCACTTGAGTACATGAGTCCCCACCATCAGAAAGTATACAGTGTATAGTATAGTGAATAGGTCATTACTGTGCTTTTTATAGAGTTTTGATAGTCAGGAATGGTTGGATTTTGATATAATGATAAAATTAGTAATAGTAATGTGCCAGGTAGGGCATCTGGTGTAAAGACACATGAAGTGGTTTGAATGAGGTGTTTGATGTACTTAAATGTATGCACTGTTAATTAAAAAAAACAAACTCAAATAAATTCATTGCAGATTTGGTACAATGTGGTGTGAAGGCGAGCCAGAGTATTACTGCTAACTGCTCATTGGAGGCTTTTTCCTTCTTGGCTGGTGTTAAATAACAGCACTTTCTCCCTCTATGAGAATGCCATAAACAGTTAAATCATCAGCAGGCCAAAGCTGTTTGCCCTGGCCCACTTTCTGCATACACTTAAGTGCTCACTTGGAGCTGCCAGTCAGACAAATGACCGCTAATACACAGGAAAATATTCAATGTAGAAACAGGCTGGAAGCATTTAAGGGACCTAACCTCTTTGGTGCTTGTATGGAAGAGAAAGAAACAAAGTCTACATAAAATTGTTACTGTTTTATGTAGACTACAGCTGGGCAAGGATACACTTTACACTTCATAATCATAGTCTTAAAAGCATGACAAATGACTAAGAATTCAATACTTAGTTCAGAAGTTTTTGTGTTAAATGGCAATGCTTAAAAATATAAACACATACAATAAATATATAACATGGTGATGGATGTATATGAGTAAAATAAAAGTGCTTTTGTATAGTTTTGGAATATTTCAATAACAGTTTTTTATGTTGATTATATGCAAACTTATGAAAGTCACCTATTGCTACAGGAAGAAACAAACCTGATACCATCTCGATATGAGGCGATATGGTTTACTGCATCATCACCTTCACATACTTTTAGAGAGGGAGAAGAGGGGGGATAGAAAGAGAGGCAGAGAGAGGGGGAGAGAGAGAGTAAGAGTGAGTGAAGAGGCATGAGGATAGAGAGAGAGAGAGACACACAGAGAGAGAGTAAGAGTGAGTTAAGAGGCATGAGGATAAAGAGAGAGAGGGAGAGAGAGAGAGAGAGAGTAAGAGTGAGTGAAGAGGCATGAGGATAGAGAGAGAGAGAGAGAGGGCAGGGGTCAGTTGGGATGAAGATAGAGAGAGAGAGAGAGAGGGAGCAGGGGTCAGTTGGCATGAAGACAGAGAGAGAGAGAAGGAGGGAGCGGGGGTCAGTTGACATGAAGACAGAGAGAGAGAGAGGGAGAGGGTGGGGGTCAGTTGGCATGAAGATAGAGGGAGAAAAAGGGAGCAGGGGTCAGTTGGCATGAAGATAGAGAGAGAGAGAAGCGCCATGAGGAGAAAGTAAGAAAGAGGGCATGGGGAGACAGAGAGATAAAAAGAGAGAGAGATGGCTAGAGAGGTTGAACCATTGAACCTTGGCCTTTCTGTTTTACTCCATTCGGGAGGAATTGTTCTGTCTCTCCCTGTCAGAGGCCAGTGTTAATTAGAGCTTACGAGTCATTCAGCGCTTCAAAAAGGGTCAGAGTGAAGGTTACAGTTTGTATTATAATTATTTTACATATTTGAACTAGCACAGAGTTTGCCTTTACAAACCCGACCTGAACTAATGACTTCTGCACTGCACCATACACAACTTTAAAACATGTATTACCAATATTGATTCTGCTGCTAAAATGAGTTCCCACAATTTGAACACATTTGTTGATGCACAGCTTTCGTAATTGAAATGCAAACGGTAATAGAGGCTGGAACTTGCGCGGATAAGTGGGAAATATGTTATTATAGATGGATTTTTATTTGTTTATTTTCATGCACTTTTAAAAGCTACATTGGACATGCCTGCGCAAACCAATATAATCTCTGCTTCGTAAAAGACAGAATGCAAAGCCCAGCTATAATGAGACCGCAATCCATAATCCCCATCACACTGTGCAAACACGACTTTAGCAAATGACTATTTACCATTAGCTATTGGACTACGAGAGTTTGAATATATTTGATTTGTTATCGAGTATGTTCGTTCAATATTATTTCTAAAACTGCCAATATGAGAAGCGAGTAAACAATGACCTCTCAGTTAGAAGTATGAGGCAGTGGTGGTATTGACTCTCCTTTGGAAAATTAGACTTTTATATGTTTTTATTTTATTTTGCAAACATGACAGACAAGTTCATACAATTCACATTTCATGTTCATTTGTTAAAAAATAGGATGTAAATTATGAATAGGACCCTTATCGGTAACTCGTGTACCACAACGTACAGTGTTACCTCATTATCTTCTTTGTTTGTTTTGGAAATGCAATAAAACATGGAAAACTAACTAACTAATATTAAAATCATTCTTTACTGGTTGGCTGATTTTTTCAAACAAAAGTGCAAAATTGGCACCGGCTTTCTGCTTCAGCACAGTTTCCCTGAATGTTGTAGACATAATAATATCTATAATGTTCTTAAAGTGATAGTACACAACTTTCTGAAGGCATAAAGTCATCTGCATGACTCCATGAAAATAGAAAGTTATAGCCATGCAATTCTCCATGGAGACAGATACATTTTATACCATACTGTGCAAGACTAAAGTAAACTTAATTTTAGTCTATTTTTGGCAGAAAGTTACATATTATGGCTTTAAGAGTAATGATAATGTCATATAGCAGTTTATGACAGAAACAGTATTTACATAGCCATTTGAATACTTTCTCTGTGTTAATAGAGGAAGATTTTATTTTGTTACACTAAAAATAGATAATATAGATAATTATTTACTATGAGGTCCAGTTTTGTTGATGCTTAATAAACTTCATGTCATAACAATGGCACTGCGGCATTTTGGAGAGAAGATGGTTAGAGGTGTGAAGAACATGCAAAAGTGTGACCAAAAATAGTGCGTGTTTCAACACTTCCTTTTAAACAGAAAATCATTTCAACACCCCTCACGAGCCTGCAGAAAGAATAGACTGGTAAAACATGAAGGTTTTAATATTTTTGAGTTTTTTGAGTTTGGGTCTTTCTGATGAAGATGAAAATGAGGTAAGACATTTATTTAAATTAAAGTTTATTAAGGAATTGAATTTTATTGCTCTGATTTCATACCTGATTACAGAGAGCATGGTTGCATCTCCACAAACCTGACTTTTTTTTGGCCCAGTGTAGGACCTTCTCCTGCTTGTTTCCATGGAAGTGTTGTTCTTTTGGCTATAATTTTCTACAGAATGCGCACAGAATGTATCTATCTCCATGAAAAATGCTCTGAAGTATAGTTTTAAGTAATTTGGAATGGAATCATGCAGGTGACATACCACCTTCAGAAAGTTACACATTGCACTTTTAAAATATATTTAATTTTATTTAACCAATTAAGTAGCTTATCTCTATAAACAAATAATTATGTAGTGCTTTTTAGTATAGTGCTATAGTGTTAACAATACAATGTCTTAACAGTAATAATATGTTGAAGTTGAAGATATTTTATATTTTTTGCAAGTAAACATAAAAATCACATAATAGGCTTCATATGGTTCCCAATAGGAACTGTGTAGTCTTTATTAAGGATGCTGATTCAAATTCCCTTGTTTATCCAGAGCTACTGGATTAACTACGATTTCAGCGGCCTCAACATTTCAGACATTGAAAACAACACATGGAAAGGAGAGGGCAATGCAGCTCCATGCAGTTTCACCGTTCCTGGCTTCAAAACCCTGGGAATCATGATCACCTACATCATTGTCTTCATCTTAAGCTTCCTCGGAAACAGCCTTGTTGTCTTTGTGGTCTTCTATATGAAGAAAGTCAGGGCTAGTACGGACATCTACTTAATGCATCTAGCAATAGCTGACCTTTTGTTTTGTCTAACGCTTCCCTTCTGGGCAGTGTACATTCACTCCGGTTGGATTTTCGGAAACGCCCTTTGCAAAATCCTTTCTGGTTTCCAGGAAGCCGCTGTGTACGCCGGAGTCTTCCTGTTAGCTTGCATTAGCATTGACCGCTACTTTGCTATCGTGCAGGCTACACGTAGCCTATCATCGCGGAATGTCGTGGTCAAAGTCATTTGCGGAACAGTGTGGCTAATTGCTGTCATGCTAGCCTTACCTGTCGCCGTGCAAAGGGAAAGCATACACGTGTTTGAGCTCAAGGAAAATATCTGCTATGAAAATTTGACTGGTGAAAGCATTGAGCACTGGCGTGTTACTGTACGCGTTTTGAGGCATACAATGGGATTTTTCATCCCTTTGGTGATCATGTCTGTATGCTACGGCTGCACTATCGTCAAACTCTTTCACGCTCGCAACCAGCAAAAGCACAAAGCAATGAGAGTCATCCTAGCTGTAGTTTTAGCATTCATCCTTTGCTGGTTGCCTTTCAATATATCTGTTTTGATTGACACCTTGATTCGGAGCGGGTCCTTGCCTGTTGATACCTGTGACATGCAATACACAGTAGAAAAGATGCTAAATGTGACACAAGTGCTAGCTTTCACACACTGCATGGTAAACCCGATCCTGTACGCCTTCATCGGGGAGAAGTTTCGAAACCAGCTTCTGTCTGCACTGTACAAACATGGGGTCATTAGTAAAAGGATCCACGAGGCTTACAGGAAGAGCTCTTACAGCAGTGGAAGCCTCAGATCTAAGAACACCTCTGTGACAATGTGAAGACAACCACTTCACACTGACTGATGGATAAGTACAAGATCAACGACCTACTGGGACAGTATGGACAGTATGTGCATGGACAAAAACACTGCTATTAAGATGTTTTTGTTGTTTCAATGAGTTGTAAATTCTGTAAATGTTATTCTTAACTGGCCTTTTGGTAAACAAATGTAATTGACATTTTTATTCGGTGTTTTGCATAGCATAATTATACATTCATGGGTTTCAGAATGATGAGAATTTAAGACAGTTGCCATAGAGGAACATTTTAAAACCAAATGTTATGTGTTTTGAATTAGAAAAAGTACCCAAAATGTTGTATATAACAGAAATCTAAAGTCCATGAATATTTGTAAAATTGTACTGCTTTGAACTTCTTATATTACACTTTATTAATAAACCCCACTGTCCATTTTCTACAGATTCATTTTTCATTTTATAATAGCAATCTAACAAACAATAACAAGAAACAACTGCAAGTAGACTTAGAAGTACATTTCAACATAGGCAGTGACAAAGTTGGTTTACTAGGACTATGTTTTTCTACTTAAGTGCATTTGATGGGGTTGTAATTTTAAACTCCCTATTTAAAGGTGCACTATGTACCTTTTCTGGTGCAGGGTTCGTCACCTGCTTCAAGATTGGATAACTTTGATTGGAATGTTCCAGAGTAAGGCATTAAACTTATCCACCATCTTGCCTTATTTCAATCGCAGCTAAAATACCGTGGAAAAACATGCATCCTTACTGTGCGCAGCTTCGCCTTTCCACAGATCTGACCTGTAACTTGGCTTTGTGGCGTCACCTCCTTGTCTCCATGAAGATTAAGTTTAATGTAATGCTGTTGAACATAAAAGCAATTAAATCTCTCTAATTACACTATTTTCTGATCTGTGTTATAATGTTGTTTCCTCATCAAAAACACACCTGGAGTTTTGTTTAGTTTCATTCACACATGTTTAACACACAAACCCTGCATATTTAGGCTGAGTTCTTCTCTCAAACAGTAAACGACCTGTTCCACCTTGTGATTTCATGTGGTAATACAGGAAGTGCTCCGCTGTGTTTTTAAACTCCACACACATTCACTAGAATCATTTGGATAATTTCAGCCCTGGTAGATGCTAACTTGAAAACTACCTTTACGTGACATCACAAGATGGAACAGAGCATTTCGAGCTTTGGAGATGTAGACAGACTAATAATAAAGAGTGTGAATGAAACAGCACGTGACTTAAAGCTCACAAGAGTCAATTTTGCGTAATATAGGACCTTTAAATTTTTCTTCCTATGCATTTTAGAGAGAACACCCACCACGGATAGCACAGATTCTCTTCTCATCCAACATCGATTTTGTGCATCTGTGTGCGAAACCGCTATTTTCCTGTTAACCCTAAAGCATCTGGAGGCACCTGCTTGTCCCCCTCTGACCCCTCCATTTTGTCCCCCTCCCCCCCGCCCCGTTAGACCATCTGCCGCTCCGGTGTCACACTTAAATCTCCTGGAGCTAAAAAAAAAACGCTTTCCGCTTCCACCCTGTCAACCAGAGAACATCGAATGCCCCCGCCCCTTTAGGTAAATAGATTGGGCTTCTTTGTCACGCAGGTACAGACATGTGGAAATGCATGTCTCCTTTGTTATGAGTTACGCCTTGATTTGCCATATTGTAACATTATATATGTGTAACTCAAAGATGTGGAATTTAAGACATTTGACAAGTGAAGATTTGTGTAGGAGTCCTAACTGAACTGTGGTATCAGTGAGTCACAGTCTTACTTATGTCGAGGGAGAAAAAAAGAGTACTGATCATATTAGCAACTGCAGTATACTGATTCAACTACTGTCAATCGAAACCTACCTCTATACAGCTCTACTTGCTCTCTGAGGGCCCCTAGTGGTAAGGGCAGGTCCATGTCGAAATATGGTTTTAATCAGTGATGGAAGAAGCAGTCAGTTTTGTTAATTAAGTCATCTGTACAGATACTAGAGCAAAAAAAAAAAAAGTAGTTTAAAAATGTACTTAAATTGTAAAAAGTAAAAGCACTTTACGCAGATTTTGAGATCAAATAATTGATTTTGATAAAGATTTGTGCTGAATTTAATTGATTTTTTTGTTCCTTTTTGTTTTTATTTGTATATTTTTGTTTGCTCAAACTACGGACAAGTTAAAAATAAACCCCTCAGACTTTTCAGCAGGTCTCAAACTATAATAAAAATACTTAAAATTTTTTTTTTAAATGTAGTGGAGTAGAAAGCACAGATGCCTGCTCTCAAATGTAGTAAAGTAAAAGTAAAATGTATCCACTTTAAAAAGAAGAGTCCAGATACCTAATTTTTTTACTTAACAACAGTAATTCACTACTTTTACTTTGTTACGTTCCACCACTGGTTTTAACGACAAACCAATCAAAACAATTTCAAGAAGTGCATGTCATATGGATCCACATTTATGTTCAAATTTGAATAAAATAAAAACTAAAACAAATAAATAAACTAATATAACACACTAGTAGGAACAACTAAGCGTAGTTCCCATTTGTAACGTCTTGGTTTGCAGTATCGCATTTCACCATCTCATATTTTTTCTATGTAATGAATTCAAAAGGCTGCATTATTCACACTAAACATGAGTTGTAGCGTCTGAACCTGTTTGAAAATAAAGTTGTGTCTTGTATTAAGATTGCAGCAGGTGTTCCACTCTCTCATGCACCTCAGCCTTATATCACAGCTCCAAGTGTGATGTGAGGAATTGACATTTTTAATCTGCCTCTCTCCTCTTCGTGATCTACAGGACCGAACCAGAGACAGGGCCCCGGTATGAATCTCTCCAACGCATTCATTCTGCAGGCACCGTAAAGCATTTCAACCAGCACCCTATGTATCTGCTCATAAACCTGAAATGTTTCTGAACATCTGCACTAAAAAGACGGAAAGCAATTTGATGCCATAAATATAGTGAAGACAGGCCGTGAGACATGTATCAACACATATTTAGGCATAGACTTGGAAATGATCTCTGCTGATAAAAGGGAAGAACAAATAAATTATAAAACAAACAGTCAGAGGATTGGCTGGGAGACTAGTGTAGCCAGTGTAGCCTTTATCGCAACGCAGACCAGTGCCAGCAGTTGTCCACGATGAGTAATGGCCCAAATGTTGATAGCAGACATTACAATTTGGAGTATTATTCAATCATTTTAAATATTTGCTGCATGCTTGTTTAGCTTACAGACAAAATTAAATTGGTAGAAAAGCAATTTATCACTTATTCATTCATTTGAAATAAATCCAACATATGCAGCTTATTATGTAAAGGGACACATTTTCTAGTGGATGGTATGTCACCTGCTTCTTTCCATGGAGATGTGATTACTTTACTTTGAAATGTTCCACAGGATGGCAGTAAACATATCGATTTCCATGGACGAGTTACAGGTCAGATCTGTGGAGAGGCGACGAAGAGTCAGCACCTCCGATGGATAGCTGCATCTAGGCAGTGAAACCGGGGATTGATCGGCAATATGGCGGCTTGGAAATAAGCGATTAATATCAAGTAATAACATCCGTAATGAAATACATGCAAGAAGATATGTTTAATGCCATGCTGTGGAACATTCCAGGTGTGTGCTGGAGGTATATATTAAAAGTTTTGACATTTCCACGTCATAAAATCCTCTACTTGCTCTATAGTAGACTTCCCTGGGGTAACTTTAAATAGTTTTATGAGATAATGTAATCGTGATTAGCTTCGTGCTAATTGCAGACCACAACGCACAATTAACAGAACAGCACTGCACCATTACGCGTGTCGTAAAACGGTAAATCACAAGTTGATTGTCTCTAAAACAGATGCACAGGTAGTGAATGCATTTGGTTCTCACATTGTCTGCACAGGGGTCGAAGTAAATGACACAAGACTTTCATTTCAGTGAGAGCCTGCTGGGACTAAACACTACTGTATTTCACTAAAACCTTGGGCACTTTTCTCAGATCGCACTTTATACATAAAACATTTTCTATAGAGGTATTATGTTCAGCCTTGAAATTATGAGATGGCAAGGACACTACACCAATTGACCAAATACTATCCGGAACTGATGGAAAACACTGATAAAGTCTTTAAGAGTATTTAGTATTTAGAGTAATTAAAATTGCAATTTGAATGGTCTACAGTTATTCAAGTACCATAATTTCTTCTACAATTCTTCTTCACGTGTAAAAGCGGCTAATTCTGTAGTTTAAACCTCTATAAACATGGATACTTACACTACTTTAGCACTTTATATTTCAGTCTTCTCTCCTTGACGTGTTTAAAACGTGGACTTTGAACAGAATCCCACTATTAAAACATCAATCGCAATTATATACATGAAACTTGTCATTTATTTGTCTTCATTTTAAAATTAGTTTGAGCAAGTGCCTACAGAAATATAGATTTATTTCATTTATCACCCCAAAGCAACTTTTATAGGCACTTAAGAAGTATATGAACAGCCATTCATTTGGTCTGTGTAAAACCAGTCCAAACACTCCTGGGGTCCAATAAACTTGTTCTATATATTTGTTCAGTGTTATTTATTTGGTTTATTTGAGTAGGGTTAAAAGCATGCACAGTTGCTGAGTTGCTGCACTTGTCCCTTCATGTAGAATAAACCGTCACTTCTTTCAGTTAGCCGCTCCCCTGCAAATCACTCATATGGTGATTTGGCAGATTTTTACTCCAGATGTTACAGGAAGCTACATTATTCTGACTGAATTAGGCAACAAGATGACACAACAACAGAATGTGGTTGTGAAACAGTGGCTATGTTTATATTATCTGATTTCTGGAGTTGTCAGATTATTGGAATGTCATGTAAACACTAACATCTGGAGTGAGTAATCTGATTCTTTCTGATTGTTCACACCTCTGCAGGTTTTGACAAGAACAGCAGCCACAAAATAGCCCGGAAACCACATTGTTTGCGTCACTACTTTCTGTCCAGTTGAGGTTTTTGATGAGCTGCTCTAAAATTTATAAAGATTTAAAGATTAGGCACTTTTGTGGATAGAAAGAGAAATGTTTGTGTCTCAATGCTAAGGCTAATGCTAATTTTGAAGCCTAATAAACATCAAAATAACTCCACAAACTGAAGTAATCTACATTTAAAAACAAACGGGTAGTCTTTACTTAAATGAATTTACATTTTTAATAGGGTATTGATCTTATATTTTACACACAAAAAGTTAGCATTAGCTTTGAGACACAGTGAGCTAGTTAGCGTGCTGCTGTGCACAGAGCCTATTATATAAAAAGTACAAAGTAATGGGACAAAGACAAAAATGAAAGAAAATATTATGTTATAAAATTGAAGGAGTTATTTTAAAATGTATTGGGGTTTTTTTTGTCTTCCAATATAACAGTTATTCTTGAAAAAAAAAAAAAAAGATTAATTAACATGTCACCAGAAATCAGATCTAATTATTAGGTTGTCTGATTATTGAGACCCTCCCAGACCTTTATTAAGACAAAAAGGAAAACTAGGTCTTAATAGACACACCAACAGCACTACCTCCAGCACTGAACAGCATTAGACTGTAGTCACACCTGTTTGTCCCAACCAGCAGATGAGACAGCTGACACAACAGTTTAAAGCTAATTAATAACATGTAATTTGTCCCAGTGTAACATGTAGCTCTTTAACATAGCAGTACTTGTATGGGTCGTGCCCAAGCAGAAGCCCTGTCTGAGGAGGAGGGCCCAGGGGCGCGCTTGATTCGCTCATCAACATAACGAGGTAATTGCCGCAGAGAACCATAATGGGCCTATCATCAGTTTGGCAGCCTGACCTTTACTAACAAAGCATAAAAAGCCCTTCTGAGCACAGGCCAGCCCTCATGTCAACTTTTTCAATAGTGAGGGGGTAAATTGATAATGATACAGACTGGTGTGTGCATGTGTTCATTTATTTCATTGGCAGTTTAGCAGTTAGCTTGTTTGGTGATAGCATATTGTTTATGTTTTAGGTTCAGTGAAGGAGCAACACAGAAAGATGTATACGCAAACTTTCGGTCCACAGTCCAGGAATATGGTTTGTTACAATCCAAATAACATGCGCAATAGGCTTCTCCAGTTGAAACTCCTGCATACACTTACACATAAGTTTATATATTCTACAAATATATGTAAACTTAGCCAACGCTTTTATTCACAACAACAATTAACCTCAACATTACTACTCACTAGAGGTGGGTGATAAACTACACCTTCGTTTCCAATCAGACATTTAGGTATTGGAGCTCCCTCTGCTGTCAGCAATGGGAAAAAACAAATCCTTTGGCCATGAAAATGCTATGCTAAGAGCTGGGCATTTGTTGGTCACAATTTGACCGTGAGTCTAGAAATGGTTTGAGTTAAAAAATTGTGCAGGACAAGTCCAGAGTTTTACCTGTGACGCAACAATCTAGGCAAAATTCAAACAGCATTTTTCCATGCTCAGGGAAGACAACTTTAGATTACTGGATTAATGAAACAAGCGTGAATGAAAGAAAATACGATCTCAGGTATGTACTGAATGAGGGGACAATAATAATAACAACATGGTTCAAAGTCAATTAAGTATAATATGTGAGCTTTGATAACATCACTTCCAAGGCTTTCAGGATTTTTTCCTAACATGTTTTTACCTATAGTGGTGGGACTGACATTTCACCTTCATTCTTTCCACTCATTCCTTTGGGCCTTTGTTTGGTGCTGCAGCTGAATGCTCTCATGCAGAACATGGAAGTGGCCTCCCAAGTCGTTATCGATCTGTCCACAGCACCAAAAGATCAGGCTGTTTTCCATTTATGTGACACTGATCAAAACCAAACCTCCATGTTTCACCCCCAGGGATATAGGCTTAAGTGCATGTGTATTATCAAACATATAAGACAGTGTGAACGTGAGTGGATGTAGTGGGTGTTCTCTGCAGTGGAAGTGAAAGAAAAGTGAATATTTACCACCAACATAATTCCCAACAGAAAAAAGAAACTTTTAGTATTACAAGCATTGGTACCAGTACATAGCTTATTGAATGTAAAATGTATCGAAATATGTGAAACAACTGACACTTACTAACACTTACTAATTACTGCAAGAATAATACTAATCTTCAGAAATCCAAATATGTTTCATTCACACAAAATCAAATAAAAAAAAAATATATATATATATATATACATATATATACATATATCCCATCTTCCCCTAACCCAATACACGCTCAATGCTCTGTACTTACTTTGTCCAATTTAGCAGTGCAGTGAATGTGAATGTGTGATATTCACCAGAGTAAAGGTTAAAACGTCCACATATGCACAGACACGGACCAAACAGCAACGGGGCGGGACTCTACAGGCTATAATTACCACTCAGTCAAATGAACGCAGGTTTAGAAAAGGCTTTTGAAGAACCTCCTGATCATTCAGACCACCGTTAACCTCTGCACGACCCCCATTCAGCTCCACAATCCCACGTTTTATCAGGATTACTGCCACATTTAAATAATTAGGGTCAGCAGTGGACAAACAGCACATGACCTTTACGTTAATATATATAGACAGATAAGGGGTGATCACTGCTTTTGAATTTAATAGGATGTCTATAATGAGCTGTCAAGTTAAAGGGTACTGAGGATGTTTTAGAAATTAGAACACTGAATAGGCCTGCTTTCATAATATCAGAAAATACAAGAAAAGTATCTTGTCTTGGCTTGTCTTGTGATTATGGCGGTAAATGCACAAATTTATATTCCACCCATATGCATATAACATACCGCTATCCAGTTTTTGTACTTAAATGACTATTTTAACTTAAATATTGTATATGTGATCCCAGTGTAACTTATAAATAGTTTGTTGAAAATGGAATTAACTTGAAACAAAGTCAGATAAACTACTTGACTTGGTTTTAAAGGCAATTTATTTTTACTTTACTATAAATAAATTCACACTAATTAATCATTAGTGCTTTAAAATAATGTCTGCAGTAATAGACACATATACACAACTAAAGTAAACAGAAGTACGGATTGACAAATTGACTGTCTGTCAATCCCAGCTGTCAATCAATATTATTAATGAGGGAGTAATTGCTGGGTACCTGTACATTTTGTGTTGTTACTCCCCTTCCCTTTTTGTTTTCTCCCTGCAGGGCTTGTGTATGACAGGGGGTGTGCCTGACTCTCCCTGCTGAGAGTTTCTAGTTCTGCCATAATGTCCTGTCTATAAAAGCCCGGCTCTAACGCCAATACTCTTCCGGATTATTCCGTGTAACGTGGTAGTGCTGAACCTCTGCGTGTGATTTTTGAAGCTCTGTTACAACTTTGTCATTTTTATACTTATCCTTTTTGGTCCTTTGCTCAGGTCCTTGCTGCCGTCTCCACAGCCTGCCTTTTGTTAAATGCATTTTTCAACTTTGAACTGAGCCATCTCTGCCTCTGCTTTGGGGTCTGCTAAACTCAACTTTCACAATGATATCCATATAGAGATATTGTGCACCATACAAACACAAGAAGCAACCCTATTAGTGTTAAGAAAATAGTTCCACACTGGCGTAGTAAGACGTAAGAAGGTCATCCAGGGACTAAACCATAGACTGTATAGACTGAAGTGGACTAAGTGAGTGTGACGTCACGCATAGCGTTTGGCTCCAGTCAAATGAAGCTCATCGAGGCTAGCACTTACGGGGGGGAATTTGGAGCCAAGTACCGAGCGCGAGTATCATAGTAACCGAAGAGCCAATCCAGAGCCAGGTTATTGAAGGTAACGCCCCTTCCCGCCCGCATCGCTGGTTTAGCAGGGAGCGGGCGCATAGCAATACCGTCAATCAAACCTGTTGCTAATGCTAGCGGGAGTGCCCTCGGGGAAAGAAGGCACCCGATTTGCCTGTTATTAATGTTCACATCTCGATTTATGGACAAAATAGCAAAATAAAAACACCAGAATTATGTGAAGTTAATATGAACATTTTAAGACCAAAATGACGAGGCTCACTGCAGCAGTTACAGAGAGAAGGGTGACAATTTTTTCAATGTAAAGTGAATTGGAGCCTGAGTCGATGGATCTGGAAGAGCGCCATGCTCACTTCCTATTTGGAACGTGGCAGTTAGCAGGTTAGCTATGTCCATTTATATATACAGTCTATGGACCAAACCTTCCAAAAGCTGCAGCAAACTCTGCATCTGATTTAAGCAATTTCTTTGTACAAAAATGCTTGACATTTTTACATAAATCTCCGTATGGATATGACTTCTTTGAGATCAAAAACTGTACATCCGAGCTTTTCTAAGTCAGGCGATTGACAGTTGGTGGCCACATCACGCCAAGAAATGCAAAACAAGCCAACATACAAATCCGCCTGAAATGTAGGAATCTTTCTTTGTAAAATTGGACCTATGGATGCTTTTTATTGCAGGGAGGAAAAGGCAAACAAGATAAATTATATTAGAGCAGTAAAACAAGTGACAATTGCATATAGGCAGAGGCCATATAGAAAGGTATGTGTTGAATATAAAATAGTCTAATGCATAACACAGGCCTTCGTCAGCCCACAGCTCTCCTCACTGAATCTCATTTAGCACCTGCTGTTGGCGTTTCAGATCAGCATGATGTAAGTAATAAATGCCATTTAAATCTAACGCACTTAGGCTAATCTGCATTACACAGGGTGAGGAGTGGGGTTCGGGGATGAGAGATATCTTTGAGTCTCAAGTTGGTGTAAAGCTGGGGAAGAAAAATTCATTCCAATTTGTGTGGAGGTTTTTGCCATTTCGTTTTTCCTTATAGTTTAAAGATGCAATAATACTGAAACCAAAACATAAAGCAGAATTATCACCTGAAAAGTATTTTTTTATATACAATATTTTTAAAAACACAAACACTGTAGCAAGCAATAAATAAACACTTAAGTAGTTAGTTTGTGTCTATAATGAGTCATAGAAGTTCATAATTCAACCTTCTCCAGCTCAAATCTCATTGTAGAAAAAAATCGTAGAAAAGTGATATTGAGTAGATATAAGGCAGTTTCCATCAGTAATCTGACCAGAACTGAAGACGTGGCTTCGATGAGCAGTGAAAATTTCAAATCTGTCAACTTTTTGTCCAGTTGACAGATTTGAAATTTTCTTTTACTATGGATCATACCTGGACGACTGAGGGATTACACATAATAAAAGTGAACCAAGAGTGAGACAGTGTGCGGGAGTCTACACAGTATGCCATACTGTGGAACATTTAAGCCAAAGCAATCACGTATCCATGGAGACAAGCAGGTGGCGCACACTCCACCATAAACGTTACATAGTGCTCCTTTCAGAATGGGTTATGGTGGTTGGAAAGACCTTTTTATTGATATTAAAACCAATATTACAACATAAATATTCAAATTTTTGCACTCCAGGAAATAGCGTGTGCAAGCAAAAATCTAGATGTAAAGTGGTCAGTTGTTTTACTCAGCAGATATGGTGAGAACGATCAGGGCAGACGGATACATGACACTTCAAACAGAGGCAGTGATCCCTGCATTGGATTATATAATCTCAAAATCGGACATAAATTTAAGGCTACTTCAGAAGTGCAAATGAGCCGTATCGATCGTATATCGTAAAGCCTAAAGCAGCCAGTGTTTAATCTGCTATAGACACTGAGAGGATGCTAGCTCACCACTTTGTGAAGGACAGCTCTCCCTTCAGGCCTCTCATGGTATAATGTCGCCTTATTTGGGGTGTGTCGACTTTAGATTGGAGACGGAGTTACAAGGGTTTAGTAAACAATCCTCCGTTTCTGTCCTTTTCACTTTGGTCCTCGTGAATGTCTTGGCTTCTATTAGAGGTTAAAATCCGAGTAGTTGCAGAGGGGCGGTAATGGTGGACAGAGTGACAGGGCAGTGACAGGAGACAAATGTGCGCCTTCATCGTGGCGGGCGTCAGTATAAACAGCGGTGGACCTCGGGTGATGCTCAGAATGGCTAATTCGCTGGAGATGAGGATGTGTTGTGAAAAGAGAGGAAATCATGGGTGTCAACAGGACTAAACTAACACTTGCAGCTATTCAGTGTGGTTTGAGTCCTATATCACCATTCAGAAGGAGGTTTCATTACTGACTGTAGCGCTAATGAAAAGGGCCTAAATGGTACAGCTGGGTTTAACATTACATCATATAATTATAGGCCCATAATGTTTGACACAGATGGGCTTAGGGAAATCAATAGCGTTCATGTACAGATTTGCGTTGTTGTATAGTGCGATATGTGATCTGGTATAAATGATCTGTTCCATAATTTGTAAATTTTCCTTGTGATATTAAAGCTACCATCTAAAATTGGCTGACCCACCCCGATTGCATTCCCACATATCACCACTAGATGCTATCTACATTACAGCAGTCTGACAATGTGCCAGCTTTGGCCTGACAAAAGAGCAGAGAGCACAGGTGAGTCTGAACAAAGGTGAGGGGAGGGGGGAGGGAGGACAGGTTTCACATCTGCCATCTACAGGTAAAAAAATCTGAATTTGAAAACAACTAATACATCGTTATAGTATTAAAAAAGAAAAAATCTACTGTAATAATGATCTATACATTACATCACATAATCAATTTTAACACTTTCTCAGGGTTTATATGAGTCCAATCTGTTTTAGAGTTAATTTAACATTTTTCTTAAAATGTTAATTAAGTAACACTGGACCAGAGTGCCGTTTAACCCCGAAGAGTTATATTAACATTTTGAGAGTAAACAGATAACACTTTGTAGAGTTAAACAACACACAGAGGTTTTTTATTTTTACTCTTAATTTGAGTTAATTTAACATTTTGAGGAGTAGTAACTACACACTGTAAAGTGTACATTAATAAGGCACACTGTAAAAAACCCATTCAGTGCATTTAAAACTTTTATTTAGTTTAAAACATTGTAAAAGATGCCTTTTCCGTCTTCAGCCAGGAGATATACCATGATCCACTTGCAGCATTATAGAAGAATAAAAAGGAACTATACAACTTAATATTGAATGTTAGCACAATTTACATTGCTTTGAAAGCAAAATAATTATTGCATAGCCTTTCTTCGAATACGGATCTTTGAGAGAAGGAAATGCCACTGCAGTCCCAAGGGTATAGTGTTCCGGGTAGCCTTAGAGGGGAAGTTACTGAAGAAACAGGAATTAAACTTATTAAAAACATTAAGAATCATGTATAAAATTGTGTAACCAAATATAGAAACATACCCCTGGTGTTCAGTCATGTGAGACATCACCACTTCCTTATTGTAGTATGAGTATGAGTTTCTGTTGTTTGCTCTTTAGGACTTCTTCACCACCAGCTTTTTCTTTCAAAGCTGCCTCTATTAACTGTTAAAAAGAGAAACATATGTGTTATTTTACCTGGAGGCAAAAAAGAGAACAAATTAGAATAAATAACACAAATAGTTTAACTTGTCTTCAGAGGCTGCCTCTGTTGTGTCTGTAAGCTAAGAGCTAAAAGACCATGCGGTTACATGCTAACAAAGAGCAAGTTCAACCTACACAATTATAATTCTTGAGTAAAGAAGATTTTCTCAATAAAAATATTGTATATACAGTTTAAATCAAAGTGCACTTACCGAAAAGAGCGGCATGTAAGGAAAAGAGAAAAATTCACCTCATGTCCGTCTGGTTCAAACTGGTTCAAACCAGTTCAAACCGGTCTTCTCTCGCGGGAGTCTGAAGTGATGGGTGGGAGGTGCCAAATTTACATTAGGGGAACTTGAATTAACACCCGGGGAAGTTGAATTAACTTCACTATATCAACTCCGGCAAATAACCCCAATTCGGCCCCCCGTTTAACTTTTAAATTGTTAAAATGACAATTTTTGTGTTAAAAACAACTCTGAAGTATTTTACTCTGAAATGTTAACCCTCTAGTTTTTGCTGTCAGTATACTGACTCTCAAATGGGGTGGGTGTTATCTATATCTCGATAACACTAGCGTACTGTACTGCACTGTATATGGCACGTCTGTGGTCAAACTTCAAAAGACTGACCATACGTGAACTGCAAAAACTGCTTAAGGATTTTATTGAAAAGGCCGAGATGAGAAAGTGCAAGTCACCTGTTTGGGTCAGTAGGGATCAGAACCTTTGAGGCGAACATGTGCTGTGTAATACACAGATTCATTTGTCACCTTAATGACTGTGAGGACGGTATTATCACGAGCCTGACTAATGTTAAACTCAGTGCCATGTGGTGCCAGTCTGAACTGTGAGACATTGGTACACTTGTTTCCAGTTAATACTGTGTAGGAGGAGTCGTGTGTGTGTGTTTTATTGTTGTGTGTCTTTTAACCCTGGACTAAGTATTGATGATGATGATGATGATGCTGAAAATTCAGATATTTTGGCAATCCAATTGAAATGTGCCAAAAGGTGTCTTTTAATGTATAACTTGCAGTGTAAGTTGAACAAAGGACTGTAAAATTACCCCCCCCCCCAAAAAAAAAACAAAAAAACAAAAACGCTATATACCCTTGTTTGGAAAATTACAACATAAGTTTGTTCCAGTTTAGTTTTTAAGGAGCTATTTTTGGCAGCATTTTCATTATTGACCAAAATTTACAGTATTATCAATAATCTATGTAATGTCCATCTCTACTTTCAAAAAGAAAGAAAAAAAAAACATGCAGGATTTTGCAAGTGCCATGACATTAAGTGGCTAAGCAAAACCTGGCAATGAAAGCTCGAGGAAAAAATCCATTAGTGAGAGTCTTAGCTTTTCCAGGCAAAAACACTTTTCTTGAGCCGTCCTTGATAGAATTTTAAAGCCCAATATTTCCACAAAAATCAAGTTGCCCAAATATATTATTCATACGATTTAAACGTCTTGTTGTAGCTTAAATTTCTACTTTTTAAAACCATTGAAAATCCTCGCTGTCACTCTGCCTACCCGAGATCTCCCTTTAACCAACTCATCAATTCAGTTTGCTTCTCTCCTGCTCTGTCTCTTTGTGAACCAAACCGACAGCCTTGTGTTGTGGTCCACATTGATCAGGCCGGGGAGCTGCTGCTAGCACGGATATCGGAGGGAAAATGATCCGGTCCGCCTGGAAAAATGGCCCACCGCTGGGAGCCTGTGATTGACTTGTACTGGGAACAACACGGCTTAGATCTAGTGCGAGGGATTTGATACAACGGACCATAATACCAGAGACAGGACAGGCTATCAACAAAAGGGAAGGGCAGATGTGGACTCCCTGCCGTGCGGATCTAAACTGCTAATATGTTTTTAGTCTTCGTGAAGAAAAGATGACGTCAGCCCTAGTTCTGGTATACAATGTTTGACCTTACACTTTGTCTGCAGGGGGTTCTGGGTAATCAATGATGCTGTGATACAAGTACAGATAAAAGAGGGATTAAGTATTGGTTCTGAAATGAATGTCTGTTTACACTGCACTGTGTTATTTGAGGCATTATTTTACATATTGTTCACTGTAACCAGCAAAATTGATCCAAAACAGCTTCATGTTAAAAATGCATGATTATTTACACAGTATGACTTTTTTTTTTTTTTTTACTAAATGCAAATTAGTATAGGGAACTCAAGTATTGGGAGTAGATGAAAACATAAATCGTTGAGCTCTCAAGCCCCAGATGAAGGACAATAATACAGGACAAGTCAAACACGCATGAATCAGTCTAAATACAACCCCGTAAGCTAACGCTAACACCATAATGGGTAAAAGCTCATAAAAATAGTTTCCAGTATAGGCTATGTCTCAATGGAGCAAAAAAGGGCTTGGAACAATTGGAAATGAGGATTTTGTGAGATTAAATACAGGTTAATGATGTTTATAGCAAAATAAAGTACTGTTTACAGAGGGGCCTAAATAATGCCATTGTTAAATATGAAAAATGTTTATTGTTGCTTACACTGTGTAAAATAATACAAATGTATGTATGTATTTGTAAATATATGCGCATAACATGACCGTATTTGTACATTCATATATGCAAAAACATTATGCATATTATGTTCAGATAACTTGTAATAACATATATACCTATACAAGACTTGATGACCAAAACTATAACTTTTTCCTGGCAAACATATCCTGGCCAAATCTTATATTTACGATATATTGTGAGTGGTTGGCTCCAGTGGGCAGCAGTTCCACTCTAACCTTTCCTGTGGCTCTGAGATAACTGGCCTCTCCATCCATCATCCCACGTTTTGTCTCTGCACTTTGAGCCTATGGCAAGACACCGACCAATCACACACATGCATAACCTATGGGGAGCATGTACAACCATAAATATATATGTGTTCATGTTTATGTATGTCGTGCAAACGTGGCTGGGAATTAATGTTTGATGATTTCATGGCTTACTGATGTCACAAGTGTTTTCAAATGCAAGTTTTCAAAAGTGAAGTGTCTACAACTAAATGAGTTTATTTAGGTTCATATAGCTCTTTTAGTTCTCATTAGTAAATGTACTGGGAATAGTGATCTTGTTTACTTAATATCTTGATTTTACTCTGACAACTGAGCACGTAGGGTGTAAACAATTGGAAACCACACAGAATGTATGATTACTTTCTTTTTGATCCTTTAATGACCCCTTGTGCCAGGGTGTAGTATTGCAGTACAAGGTCAGATTTAAACGTGCTGTACATGTATGTAAACAAACTATATAAACTAAACTATACTCATTATTATAGTACAGGATTGGCCCTATCATGCAAACATCCTAAATCCAGATTAAATTAGTGATGTTATGATATTTCCTCCACTGTAACCCGCACTTTTATTTGAGGCTAAAGTAATATTCTAAAGTTTGGTTTGCCCCTGAAAATATTGTGATTAAAATGGACCTAATAAAATTTAATTCAACTGTCACAAAATCTCAATATATTTCAGTTTCTGTCTTTTTTTTTTTTTTTTTTTCATAAAATTATCCCTTAAAAACATCTTTATGCAGTAGTCTCTGCCAGGTACCACTCAATTTTTCATATGAATAACAATGGCCCATTGCAGCTTTAACGTCACAGATGTAGATCTCAAGTGTTTTTGTACAAAATTACATAATAAATAGAACCATGTGAGTGAATAGGCCATTAGCTGTTAAAACAAGACACAGCCAAAGTATATGGGCCTATGGAAAAAAGTGGGGCATGCCAGTATAAAAATATAATTTAGAGCATTACTTAAGTTTAAAATACTTACTACCACTACTACTACTACTACTACACAGTGTTCGTACGTGGTTAGATCTTTCAATCTGGTCCAAAGTTAAATGTGAAATAGTTGAAGGATCCAATAGATTTCTATGATGTAAAGCTCGTGTGCACGCTAAATCAGCCCATTCCCATTCACCTCCACTTCCCTGGTCTCCACTAATGGCACAGAATCCCCGGTGGCGCCGCATCTTTTTCCATCTCGCTGCCAATTGTACAGGACATCTTTCACATTCTGTCTTCTTCTTTGACACTGTCCCCGTTGGGCTGCCAAAACAGGCCAGGAATACACAAGTCATATGTGGATCCTCTGATGGATATTTGACTGAAACGCTTATTAAAACACGCTGTAAAGAGTGAATGAACAATTTCTACAGGTCCCTGGGTATGCACTCTGTTACTCATATGCAAACATTATGAAATCACATAAGACCTACCATGGGGTGCTAGACAGAAAATATACCTAAAGCTGCCAATTCACCCCTGCAAAATATTAAAGGTGCAGGCCAAAACATTCAGATTTGTGGAGATGCAACGTCACACAGAGTAAGAAAGCACGTTTTTATATGGCTTTTTTTTTAGCAATTGAATAAACACAAGATGCGTTTAACACCGTACTGTGGAACAATCCAGGCAAAGCAAGAACATCTCTATAGCCTTTAAAGGGCCCATATTACGTTATTTTCTGATGTTTTGTTTCATTCACACATGTTTAACTCAAACAGAAAACACTCTGTTCCACCTCGTGATATCATGTGGTAATACAGGTGTTCCATTGTGTTTTTAAACTCCATACACCTTCACTAGAGTCATTTGGGTAATTTCAGTCCTGGAATTGCCAATCCTTACTGCACAAAAGGTAAAAGGTAGATGCTAAATTGAAAACTACTGCTTCATGACATCACAAGGTGGAACAGAGCATTTTGAGCACTGGAAATGTAGACAGACTAATAATAAAGATTACTCAAACAAGGTGGAACAGAGCATTTTGAGCACTGGAAATGTAGACAGACTAATAATAAAGGATTACTCAAACATGTATGAATGAAACAAAACACAACTCCTGGTGTTTTTGACGAGGTAACAACATTCTAACATGGCTAAGGGCTCACAAGAGTCAATTTTGCGTAATATAGGATCTTTAAGTTAGAGCTATACACATTTATTTACAATTTAAGATGTAGTTATACCAAGTCATTGCTCAGCGTGTTTTTACAATCCTGGGGAAACAATTATACAGTGGGGGTCGACTATTAATGGGAAATATTGTGCTGATGTACAGACGGTATGATGTTCAAGTTAAAGATTCCAGATAGTTACACTGTGTATGTAAAGCAAGAAGAAAGACTCAAGATAATGATGGACAAATAGTTTTAATATTTAGAATAATTCAGACCTAGTAACGTCTTAATGTAATACCACTACCCTAAATCCTAACGCCAACCCCTTAATTAAGTAGTTACTAAGCCTCACTCATTCTTAACAAGTTATTAACTATTTGTTCATTATGAATTAAGGGTGCACTCATACCGTGCCATAAAGTGATCTAAGGCCCACGCTAACACCTGCACAACTGAACCAAGCCAGTGACATCATCACATGCCACTGTTTGTTTACATGTCGTGCAGCAGCGCTAACGCTTTAGTGGAGAAAATAAGTCCAGCGGCATGAAATATCTCTTAAATAGTGAGGCAGATATGAGTCCTGCTGATACTCTCCTCTGAGTTTATGGTTATAATAACAGCGTGGAGGAGCAAGGCCAAACGGAGGCGAGAGGCTGCAAAACTTTTGTCTCTGTGCACAGTCCTTATTGAACATAATTGAATGAGTTTATTCAGTTTTTCTTGTATGAGTAACATCAGCGCACCTGACAGGGCTCGTATACTAAAGTTGTACGTGTGTGCGTACATGAGTAACCATGCTGTGCTTTGACCCACCTCCCCCAACCGTGCCAAAGTCCAAAATGTACCATTCTTGGGCACGGTTCATTTGCACTTACACTGGACAAACGTACTATGCTTTAGGGGCTTTCTGTGCTTGGGCGCGGTTCGATTGAGTTAGTCTGAGCAGTACACCTTTTCTTCATACATAAATTCAACTTAATATATCTTAAAATCTAGATTCTATATTCTTTATTCTAAAATATATGATTACACAGCCTCTAAACAAATACTTCCAACTTCAGTGAATGGATGAATTTAGACCCCAACCAGCCTGACTGAAAATAGTAAGAACACTGCCCTATTTAACTATTGGCACTTTAAATGTCCAGACCAGGCTGCTGGTGTGTGGCGAGGAACCAAAGCGAATGCAAAAATAATCAAACACTTTGTGAGTGCAGCTCTAATCTGCGTGACACTGCACTATGGCTGATAAAGTCCATTAGAGCAGAGTTAATATATCCAGTCTTGACACATTTGGCTTGTGAAGTTAAGGCACCGCGTCGCCCCCCACAGATCATCAGCAGCTCTACAGCGAGAATAATGCCCCATACTTAAGGGAGCATAGGCCAGTGAACAGGATCAGAGTTTAAGACAACACCGGGTACTGCATTTGATATCAGTGACTTCAAAATATGTAGAGTAGGTGAATTTACAGTGCAGCTCTTACCAAAATCCTTTGCACACACTATATGGCATGGAACGTTGGTATATGATTACAATACCAAATACATTTTGTTGTTAGTTTAGTCCTACAAGTTCCCAAGTTGACACACCAATGAAGACGTTTACTGTCCAAAGCTTAAAGCAGACTTATTCTGCAAAATCACCGTTTTAGAGTTTTTAACCACGTTATAGTTGTTTCCCCTCACTAATTACTCACCTGAAGTTGTATTTGGAGTGATTCGTGCATGTTTGAGCGATCTTTAATTGCTTATTTTCAAGACGCCATATTGCCGATCAACGCAATATGCAATGCAATATGTTCTCCAATTTTATTTTCTTAATCCGTGATACGTGTAGGCTTTGGCAGCGCCATGTAGTCATTCTGGTACAAATGAAAAAAAATCTGCTGCTCACTAGCGTAATCTGCAGCCATCAATTGGAGGCACCGACTCTTTGTTGTGATGACAACTGGCGACAGTAACTCAGTTGGTAGGGTGTCAGATCTGAAGGTTGATCTGAAGGTTGGCGGTTTGAATCCAGCTCTCGACATAAGTATCATTGGTAGAGCAGTCAGATCCACTGACCCACAGGTTGGCAGTGCAATTCCAGTTCCCACAGATGAATGCTGTCGTTGTGTCCTTGGCCAAGACACTTAACCCACCTCGCCCCCAGTGTCTGTGTGCACTGGTGTATGAATGTGTGTGTGAATGGGGGAGTGGTTCCTTGATGTAAACCGCTTTGAGTGCCTTGAAGTTGGAAAGGCGCTATATAAAAATGTGATCATTTATCATGACGTTTATGGTAATGTCAGCTCCCACTGGGCACCGTGTTTTCTAACGCAGAAGTCAGTGGACTTGTTTTTTTTATCAAGTCATTTTAGATGAATATTGCAATTTAAAATGTGCAAATTATAACATAATGATCCACAGGTGTCATAGATTATAGCTATATAGCAGACACAAGCTTGTCAGTTGTCTTCTTTAATGTCTTCAACATTACAGAACAAGGATCAAACCATTTAAATCAGGACTTAAGCAAACGTCTTCCATGATAAATGCACAGCAATTTGTGAATCGTTTCACTCAAAATACTACAACCATATTATTGAAAATGAAAGCTGAGTTAGCATGAAAGGAAGAAGTATGTATTTAAATCTTTCAAACTACTTCCTACCTCTCACAAACCTTTTGGCAAATCGCTCCCACTCACATGTTTTTTTTTTGTTTGTTCCTTTTTTGGGCACTCGCAGAGCTTTAAAACAGCTTTTCAGTCTGGAAAGAGATGCAGGGTCCAGCCAATCAGCTCTCATCCAGAATGAAATATAGCGACACTCACTGCTCTTTCTTATGAGTTTGCAATGGATCAAATGTTTTGCCATTAAATGCAGACAGTGCGCAGCGGCCTGATTTTGGACTACTTTCACAATACACATTTTAGGGAATACAAAATTTACTGATTTATGCAAGAGAAAGAAAGGTTGAGTAATGCAGCTTTAACTCTTTGAATCATTTGAAGGATTAAAGGTATAGTATGGAACTTTTGGGAGTTACACACAAACAACAGAATGATACGAGATTTTCTGCTCACAATATTGCACCTATAGGACACAACATCTGAGTAAATTATTATTGTGCATTTGTTATTTTCCACAGGCCAGGACCTCTCAGATTCCAAAGACATCAAGCTCTGATGGAACACACCTCTTGCATATCGACGAGTTTTATTTAACATTCAAATCAGGAGCTGCTTCGGCCAGTGTAAAAAAAAAAAGAAATGTCAGGTCATTATAGATCGCGATTTTTGCTGGGGTAAAACGAATACATGAAACCTTTATTACCCACAAGGCTGTGCGGCAGCAGAAGAGAGACACCTTCGGAATAATTTGTTTCTTGTGTGGGTTTGGTGGTCAGATCAGACAGCGTTGGGCTCCTCTATGGACCAGTGGTGCTTGTTCTCCCGCTGGTCATGTCAGGGTCACTGCCTCATCACATTACAGGCTGATCAAAGTAAAACAGGAGAAAAGCAGAGAGGCTCATTTAGAACAGAGCTGGGATTAAACCTGCAGCAACAGCATCTCAGGGTCACTAAGACAGAAGAGGAGGCTGGATTGAGGCAGTTGTTAAGAACTGATACCCAGATATTAATCGAGACTAAAACTGGTATTTAAACCAAAAAACATTACAGAATTTTCAAAAAGAACTGTGGTACATACTGTGTAATGTAGGGATGGGACAGTAAACAATAATATTATTTATCATCATAAAAAGGGTTGACAAAAATCGTTCATGGGACATTTTATATAATCGTAATAATCGACAACAAAGATAATCACTATTATATCTCCAGAATGTGCAGAAAAAAACAAGTTACCCACAGGGGAGTCAACGGGGGGGACAAAGGGGTCTGTTGTCCGGGGCCCCAAGTCTTAGAGGCCCCAGAATTGGACCCTCTTCTGATTAATTTGTATTACGGGGGGCCATGCGAGGCTTAATGTCCCGGGCCCCCAAATTTCAGTCGACGGCCCTGCTCATCCATAATAGTCGCTGTTAAAGTTAATCGCCACACAAAATTTCAGTATCGTCCCGTGCCCAGTGTAAAGCATGTTGGTGTATTCCTGTCAACCAGATTCCATTGCCAAAGAGGGGGTATTATGCAAAAACATCTTTTTAGTTTTCTACCATGTTATAATGCTGTTCCTTCATCAAAAACATGCCTGAAGAGGTTTTAGGTCTCATCTATGTATTTTAGCGATCTCTCCCGGGCCCTAGTCGAACCCTCCTTATGGTTTGCTGTAAGATTCTGTGCAATGCTCCACCCACAAGCCTACGTCATCCACGCTTTTTTCAAATGCTGAAACTACATCTAAAATATACCTAGAGAGAAAGATGCATGTCAGAATTCAGAACTAAAAAAACAAAACAATGACTTAATAAAAGTTTTCACATAATATGTTTGGGTTATTCATGCTCCACATTTTACCTTAAATTTTTCTAAAATTAAAATTATAGTTCAACGTCGCTCCTTTCAGAACTCCACTAAAGTTTCTGCTCTGGACTAGTCCCGCACACACACACACACGCACACACACGCACACACACGCACACACACACGTACACACACACGCACACACACACAATACTGCAGCAGTTGTAATCTGAAAGACTGACTACAGAGGGCAAATCCCAGCCCCTCGGAGTGCCAGGCGGAGATAGATGAAGCAGCCGATAAAAATAAAATAAAATACAGGAAGTAAATCACAGCTGTGGATGTCTCTGAGGTGGTGATCAAGTGATCTTAAGTTCTGAGCAGAGGGAGAGTCAGAGGAGCCGTTCCCAGACACATGCACTTAATATTTCACACAGGAGCGCACCAGGACGTAGACTGTACCGCTGCAATCTTCACTGAGGCAAATCAAATTCTCACTCCTCACACGCGCATATACTGCACCAAGCACCGGTTAATTTGACAAACAGGGATTGGTCTTCTCTGAATGGAAGAAAAACAAGTGTTAAGGGCACGAAAACAAATTGTACTGACGTCAGTATGAAAATGTAATGAAGTTTTGACAGCATGGAGAAGAGTAGAAATACAATGGAGCGCTTATCTTAAAGGGGCAGTGATGTGTTATTGTAGGGGAACGAAAAATAAGATAGTAATTATGTGAAATACAAGATTTACTGCGCAACTGAAATGAACTGAAAGGATCTAATTATTTATTATATGAACTGAAAAAAAATCTGCCAACCAAATTTCTATGAAGGCTTGGAGCATTTGTTGAATGACTTTATTTACTTCAGTGCAAACTTTTTAGGTTTGCTTATATAACACAATTGTCTTATTTGGTTGTATACAGTTCCCATACTAGATTGTATTGGATTGTATGGAGCACAAATCACTACAGTGGGTGTTGAAAACTGCCCAATGCATTGTTCTTTCACTGCCCTCGAGGACATCCAGAGAAGGACTACTCTCACCCTGGCCACAGACTATTCACCCTCCTGCCTTCTGGAAGGTGTTACGGGGGCCTTCGGACTAGAGCCAGAAGACTAAGGGACAGTTTCTTCCCCAGGGCTGTCACACTCCTAAACTTGCACTTTAAATGATGCACTTGAGTAAATGTAATAAATGACAATATGCTCATGTGATATCGGTTACATAATATTCCTGTTATACGCACATTTGTATCTAGTACTCGCCGATTCCATTCTGGTTAGATGTTAAAACTGCATTTCTGCACTTGCACTGTGCTCGAACAAGTCCGATGATAATAAAGGTGAGTCTGAATCTCGAAACTGAAACTTAGTTTACTGTTCCCTTTACTGTAGAAGACAAATGCATAGATAAAAGTGGAAAAGAGGATGAGGAGCAAAATGTCTAAGCCAGGAATTGACCAGCACTGGCCACTCTGTGTAACTCTCTGTAGATAGACTGATACCTCTGTAGGCTTTTGCGATTATCCCGATGACAATATTCCAATGATATTATGGCACTGTGCAAAAACGTGCCTGTAAATGTCTCGGTTTAGGCTGAAATACTGCTCAAAACATGAATGGACCGTGACCACTTTAACCAATAAAGAGCAGAGATATCCCAAGATTACACTGCAAATTTGTTTTATTTTGAATTTCCATCTGCTCTCTTTGCAGCCCTTGGGTTTTAATTATAGACACTCAATATTCTAATTTCAGATATCTCCAAAACAAGCACTGCGATATAATCCACTTCCACATGTCTTGGTCATTTAAGTTTTTAATTTTTTTTTTTTGTGGCTCAGTCAGCCTTATCCTCTTTGCAATCCCACTTTTTAGTTTCCAGTCAGATTATTTTACCTTGTGTGTCTGTGAATCTCAAATAGAAATTACTCGTCCATGGCCTATAATACCACAACCATGCCCTTTGTCCTTCCTTTGAAATTAAGGCTGTAATGAATGTCTCCGTAAACATGATCAGGGCTAACGCTGAGGGCGTCGCATCGGCCTGACCCCACCACGAGACGCTCGACTGTTTGATTGTTTAAAGAGGATAAAGTGGTCTATGTTTATGCAGGTACAATATGGCGTATCTTTTTGGTTATAGTTAAAAGACTGGGTTATAACAGGTAAAACAGTGGGCGTTTAGCAAAGTGCATGAAGAAATTAGATGAGTAAAATTCAACCCATTACAGTAGGTTTTATTAGATTGGTGATAATTATTGTATCCGTGGCAACGACAAAACCTCCAATTAAGTTTGGAATGAATGAATGCAGTTTTTTTTTTCTTTTTTTTTAATGAGCAATCTTCATCCACATTTTTATTCCAGTTACTATTATGCCTATTTCTGTCTGTTTTAATAGGCCAAATCTTTAAATTATTTTTTTCATGTTTAGGCTATACTATATTATGATAACCAGAACAATTCTTAAACTTTAAAGCTACCATCCGTAATGCATATGATTTTTTTTTTTTTTTTCACCAGTAGATGGCAGATGTGAAAAGCCAAAGCTGGCACACTGTCAGACAGCAGTAACATAGATAGGATCTAGTGGTGACATGTGAGAATGCAACAGTCGGCCAATCTATTTACAGATGGTAGCTTTAAAGCTGTTGCGTCTGCTGTCTTAGAAATGTGAAAAACGAAACTAGTTGAAAAAAAAAAAGTTTTAAACTCTTGGCACCTGTCCGAAGTTATTCACATTCCTAATAGAAAAATAAGTTATGTAAATATGGTTCTAGCTATTGTTTTAGGTTGTGGAAAACTGAAACACCTGGACTAAACCCAGCGTAGACGTAGAACAGGCAAACAGAAATGTTCCACTCTATACAACTCTATGTTCACAAGGAAAGAACAATATTGGCGACTGCACATCTGCAAAGAGTAAAAATGTAACTTATTTGCCAGAAATTGTAACCATTTTTTGACTCTTTCAACAAGCATTCCACTTTTGTTTTTAAAAGGTTCAAGAATTACATCAGACTTCACTTCGAGAATGAATTGGTGAACTTGGTGAAGTATTTTCAACAACCTCAATTAATAAAAGGCTTTCGAAAGTTTCCACTCTCCACTGAAATTTTAAAATGTTTGATGTGAAAGGGTGTGAAAATTCTTATTCATAACTAGCAGGTGTCTCTTTTGTTTAACAGAAAGCTCTGAAAAGCAGCTATGAGTCATGATGGGTCAGTTCATCTTTGTCTGGATTTGAATACTACGAAAGTAAGAACAGCATTGTTTAAACCGATGGGGGCCTCTGTATTTACATTGGTAAAAATATCCACTGCCTTGTTATGTTAATGACTATACTTGCATTTTAGTCAGGAAGCAACTTAAAGGGTCGGTACCTGATTTTTTTCAGTATAGCTATATTGTATAAGCAGCTCTTGAGTGGACCAGTCACGATAACAAGCAGAATGAAGCAATAATGAGCCATAGAAGTTAGTTATTCAACCCTCTACAGCTCAAATCTTATTACAAAAATACCCCAAATCTCCCCACTTTTACCAAGAAAATGTACACATGATAAACATTGACCCACAAAATATATTGTTCCAGCTTTCATGTGTCGAATGATAAGTCGATATAGTACTTATCATGACAGACCTACTATTGAGGTAAAAATAATATTATAAAATGTAATTATAAAGCGTTTTCTTGTCTGAGAATCAGGTGCACTGATAGTTGTTGTTAGCCTTAATGTGATGACAAAACTCTGCTCTGATTTCTGAAATTGCAGTGAATAGTTAAGATTTTCGGAATGCAAAAGGTAAGTGAGAAATAACTTTGGACCGATTACAATGACCTAGTTCTATTTTTCACATTTTTAAGACAGCAGAAATCAAATACAGCGCCTTTAACTTCTTAATCCACAATATTAATTAATTTTTAAAATCTCGATTAGCCATGGCAGCACATTTGAAACCATTATATACTGCAGTGAAAGTGAGCAAAAAGCCTAGGAATAGTTGACATTTATATTATTGAAAATATACTAATTATTTGATAAGGGCCAGAGTTGTTGGCAGGCAATTTCAGGATGACAAGGCAAGCCGAAATAGTTTCAACTTTTGCAAAAATTCACAGTACGTCTGCGGATATATAGGGCCAGTTTTGACGAGATGTTTTCTGATACTGGAGGTAACAAGGTGCGGTAATAGAGTTTGAGTGAGATTATAAAGACATCAACACCCACAGGTAAACACAGCCATCACAGTATAACCGCAGCATCCATTTGAGAGGCACGTTCTCCCATATCAGTCAGAATGATATGGAGACAGAAAAGTGTGGCTCTCGGATTGCGGTAAAGCACACTGGGAATACTTCCATACACCGATAGTAACCTTTCTCAAACTGTTTCACGCAGGACATTAAAAGAGAGGTTTGTAAGAGGAACCAATACTGATACAAGTACCGGGTATCGGTCTGATACCAGGTCCGAGGGCACATTAACTGTTCTGCACATTAAGCGAAGTCCTCTGATCCGAAGGTTGGCGGTTCGAACCACACTCTTGACATAGACATCATTGGTAGCCGGTGTGATTCCAGCTCCCACACATAAATATTGTCATTGTGTCCTTGGGCAAGACACTTAACCCACTTAGCCAGCCACCCACCCCAGTGTCTGTGTATGAATGTGTGCGTGAGAGGGTGGTTCCTTCATCAAAGTAAAAGTGCTTTGAGTGCTTTGAAAGTGGAAAAGCGCTATATAAATGTGACCATTTGCTATATAAATGTGACCTTTTTTTTATTCTAAAGGTAAAGGTCAAAGGACACAAGCTGACAATTTCAATTCTCTGAATGTCTCTCCCCACTCTCCTACCTATTTCACACATTGCTCTGTCAAATAAAGCACCCGGGCCAAAAGATCTAAACAAATCAAGTAAAAAAAAGTACACTACTGCAGTATTGAAGTTGAGGTATATAGCAGTCATTGTGTTCTTACCCCACTTTGTGAATGTGCAATATGTATTAGGCCCAATCCCAATTCTCTTTTGTACCCCTTCCCCTTAGCCCTAGCCCTTCCCCTACCCCTTCAAAATGAGGGGGCAGGGGACAGCACTAGGAAATGGGACAGCCCTCATTCTGTCTCTGCTTATTTTTCTATTTATAACAAGCCCAGAGCTGTGTGCTGTCATTTATGAATATGTCTAATTAATTAGGCTTTCATGATCATTACAATATAATTATAGAGTCTAATATTATAGGCTACCTAGGGCTATATTATTGTATTATATAGACTATATTTAGGCTAAATGGTGTACTCATAATCATTTTGTCTGTTATATACTATAATCCAGTAATATGACATTTTACAAGTTCAGTGACACACACACACAAGATTACTGCATTGATTAGTTGCGATGCTATAGAATGTTTTTACTTAGTTAAACGAGCTCAGTGACAAGACAAGACAGAGCAGTGAACTGTTATATTGTTGCATATCGCATATTTCATCTCTGCTTTGTCGCTACGTCTCTCTGCTCCTCTGTGTGTGCGTCTGTGCTGGACCACGGTCTCTTGCACCACTGCTGAATACAACCCCAAAGCGGAGAAATCGAGGCTGTTGTCAGCAGCAGGGAGAGACCATTGTAAAGTTTGGGGCAGATTGCAGTGGTGCGAAATGAACAAAAACACAATCTTATAACTTTAGAAATGTCATTAAAGCGCTTATTAGTTACGTTTGCGATCCTCCTACCCCTTGGTTTGAAGTGTGTATTTGGATTTGCTCCGTTTGAAGGGCACACAGCCTTTCGCCCTCGCTGCTAAAGAGAATTGGGATACTCCTTCATCTCTTGTGAACTCACAAAATGAAGGGGAAGGGCTGAGGCAAAGGGTGAAGAGGTAAAATTGGGATTGGACCTTAGTGTTTGCCGGTTATCGGTATAGACTCGTAGATTTTATTAATCTGGGCACCACTTTTAATGTAGCAGTTGTTGCTGTAAGATTGCAGAATTTGCTGTGTCCCTTGCTACTGTTTGTATCCACATTTGTTTAGATAATAATAACCGTGTAAACTGTACTTATTTTAGGGTTTTATTGAGTTCACCAATGCTGTGTGACTTTGCAGTATCAGTACTTTGATTGGTGTACTGTCTGCGTGTATGCTGCTCTGGCTAAATTGAAGTGGAGATGTGGGAAAAGCAGTGCTGTCCAGGGAACACTCATATTTCATTTATATCTGTCAGTTATGCTCTCATCTCAGCCAGACATCCAAGAAATCACAAGGATACAGCGCTCCTTAACTTTTACTCAGAGCCGTGAAGAAAGGGACGTCTCACTTTCATCTTAAATGGACTCTTGGATAAATACAGCTCAATGCCAATCTGTAAATGACAGAGCAGAAGGACGCGGTTATGTTATTTCACATATGACTTTTCATGTGTAATCTGTGTTTTACTTTCATTCTCACTTGATCTATTATCTTAAGCACTTTGGGCGTACTCACTTTTTAAATGTGCTATAGAAATAAACTTTGACTTTGACCTTTCATAACAACAACAACAACAACAATAATGACGATGAAGAGAATGATGATGAAGATGATGATTATAAAGAGGATGATGATGATGAAGAGGATG
>KN486996.1:3201-30387 GCA_000787095.1 Periophthalmodon schlosseri | reverse complement strand
TCGATTTTTTAGCACACCCCTAGTTATGTTGCACATATTGCAAATCTAATGGCAATACTACAAGTAAATGAGGATTGGAACCATTTTAAAGTCTCCAGACTGGGAAATACAACTTTTTATCACAGACAAACTTTGCAGTACCAATTGTAAACTGCCACCTATTCAGTCCACTGCCAATCAACTTTGGGTGCTGCTTCATAACTCTAAATTTTATCAAAACAGGCAAAGCAGCATAGCTCAATGTGTCCATTTTCAACATTTTAGCACATCACAATTGTACTCTTTTGTGTACAACTGTGAGTAATAAGAGGTAGGCCATTCATGAGGTAGGCTGTTCACGATGATTACTACATTGACTTATCATTCAATAAATGATACAAAAATAATTCTGGGGGATCAATATTTATCACATGTACTTTTTCTTGTTGTTGTACAAAAAATAATTTAGAAAATCCCCACTTGCACTAAGATGATAATACACTGTAGAGGGGTGAATACATACTTCTATAACTCATTGTTGATACAATTTATTACAATTTATTATAGCTTATGTTTTTAACAATAATGTACATTTATAATTGTTTTTTGGGGATAATTCTACTTAAATAAATTAGTTTCAATATTGTTGTTTATCGTCTATATTTTCTTCAGCAATACATCATACTTCAAAATGTGTTATTGTAACAGGCCTAATAAGAGGGAACATACCGTACAAAGTGAGTGAGTTCAAATCAGGACACAACTATGTCCTGGCTTCTCTGTCCCATTATTCCTGTTCCCTCCTCCTCAGTAACGTTTATCAAAAAGTCTAAATATGTCCCAACAAAGCACATTAGCCTTGTTAGTAATTGCCAATCATATTATTTATCATTGTCAACATAGTTCCAACGTTTGTCTCTGCAGCTAACCAAAACAACAACAGCAGTAGCCAATGTCGTCTGAAAAACACAGATTAAAACATTGTAAATTTGCTCAAATCTGTTAAAATCCAGTTGGTGTAAAGTTGTAAAATCCCATCTTAAATCTATGGACAGAAAACACAGTATAGGTCCACATAGGGGCAGAGAGAGGAGTTTTATGACGAGCCGACTCTGCAGACCCAAGGATGCTGAGGCTGACGTTGCCGTGGGAACCTGCGCCGGACGTAACCACGGCGACTTTACCCCGGCAACAACACACACATAGCCATGATGTCATCAACTTAAAGATGAAACTTTATTTCATTCATAGATTCAGAAGCTGTATAATGTCTTGATGTTTAGATCACTAGATAAATCTACAAGGGTTGTAACAATTAATCAACTAATTATGACTAGCTGACTATAAAAAAATATATTTTGATCATCGTGATCGTTATCTGGACCATACAGACTCTAAAAACACAGACAAAAAGACCTTTACAGTAAAGACAGGGGCATTATTAAATCAAAACTTCAAAAATAAATAAACCATTTCTGTTTTTCAACAATAATACACTTTAATAGTAAATATTCTCTATAAATCTTCAGTCACCATATAATCAAGCTTTATTTTGTTGTCAATTTCTTTTTAAAGAGGGGGTATTTTACTTCTACAGGGTATTAACAGGGTGGTAACACATAACATATTTCGATCACCATGTTATCCATTATTGTTTTGAAAATGCTATATACAGTGAAAACAACGTATTAATGTGTTTATTAAGTTTCATTTTTGCGCTGAGTCCCTCCTCCTTTGCTAATGAAACTACTGCACCAAGTTTGCAATGTATTTGTATCATGCTTTTGTATATTTATGGAGCATTGCCATGTGGGAGCATGGGTGACGTAGGCTTGTGGGCTGAGCATTGGACAGAATCTTACAGCTAAAACACAAGGAGATTTTGAATATGGCCCAGGAGAGATCGTTAAATTACTGAAACATGCATGGTTGACATTTAAAAGCTCTTTAGGCATGTTTTTGATGAGGGAACAACGTTATAACATAGAAAGCTCCAAAAAGTTGACTTTGCATAATACATCCTCTTTAAAAAGTCTCAGTGTACAAAATAAGAACTTGATTAGTTGACTAATCAGAAAATGAATCACTGACTAGTCGACTACTAAAGTAATCAGTTGCAGCCCTAGATGAGGAATGGTGATCTATTAAGATAGTGTAAGTTAAAGTGAATTTAGGTCAATAATCATGAACAATTGTAAAATGTGATGCGTCTTCTCACAATCCTAACACACCATACATCTACTGACAATGTGATTACAAAATTACACACAGTCAGGTGGCAGAGTGGTTAGCCCTGCTCCTGACAGGCAGCAAGGATGTCAAACCACCAACCACTATCTTCTCCTCCACCAACCACTACCTTCTCCTTCATCTTCTCCTGCATAAAATATTGTCTTGTTGTATAAATGCATAACTTTTGTGTTTCATAATTGACCTAAACCCCAAGTCTTCAGATTGCCATGTGTTTTCATCATTCCATCTTTCCCCTCCTCCATCAACCCTATCCACCTCCTTTCTCCCTTTCCCTCCCCTTCTCCCCTTTGACCATCTCTCCCCCTACCCTCTTCAGTCACCCTCTTACCTCTATGCCTTTCTCTCTCTACCCCCGCTCCCCCGGTTGCTCTCAGCTGTTTGTCTGCTCCATCAGTCGCTGCAGAAATAACTCCACAAACACACTTCAAGCCACACTAAGCTCAAAGACACAAGGTCACACGCTATACTCATACCCTACCCTGCCCTACCCTGCCCTGCCCTACCCTGCTCTACCCTACCCTACTACTCTACAATCATGCTCATACTCATACTCATACTTTATCTCTACTCTACTATACTCTACTATACTTTACTATACTTTAATGTATTTATAGTATATAAGGTCAAATTTAGGGCTGAACAATGTAGTAGTAGTGGTAGCAGTGGTAGCAGTGGTAGAAGCAGTAGTAGCATTAGCAGCACTAGTAGCACTAGTAGTAGTAGCAGTTGCAGCAGTTGTAGCAGCAGTAGCAGCAGCAGTAGTAGTAGTAGTAGTAGCTGCTGCTACTACTTTTTCAGCCAAAAACACATAGAAACAGGCAGCCAACCAGGATCCATTTTTGGGGCAGATTTTACAACCAGAGCCTCCTGCTGTCCGTGTTTGAAATAAGGAAGAGAGAGAGGGAGGAGAAAGGAGTAAAGGAAGAGAAGTGGAGAGGGGAGAGAGGAGAGAGAAAAAAGAGAGAGAAAAGAATGGGAGAGAGATTGACTGTGGAACATGTTTTTGGAACCCAAATCTGGAGATGGTTCAAACTCACAGAATTAATAAAATATATTCAGAAATAGCACCACAAACTGGGAAAGCTGGCCTCAGATCAAATACAAACTTGGATGACTCAATGGACACACATTTAACCAGCAGCGTTCAGTTTTAGTGGATGTATTTATAACATTTACTGGGATGTGCAATACATCTGCGCTCTTATTGTTTTAATAACAGTACCATCACACCTGAACCTGGGTTGCCAGTATACGCCTATAGGGCACATGCACGTTTTTCTCAGAATATGAATAGGGCTCATGTGAAAGCATCCTCCAGAATTCACTCACCGAGCTGCAGAGGCTGCACTAGCACTATTAATGATTAGCAGCAGGTGCTGGGGTTTAGTGCGGATTCAGATCAAAGTTTCATTTTATCTGAGCATTGAAACTGGCAACCCAAATTAGACTCATGTGAGGCTTTCTGGCATTCTGCTTTCTGATTGGATAATCATCTTGAGAACCAAATCACCAAATTATAACTAATAAATGGGGCAGTATGTCCAGTGTTTTTGTCATTAAAGCAAACCTATTATGCAAAATCGACTTTTCAGATGTTTTAACAACGTTATAGTCGTTTCCCTGTCTCATTCCTCTCCTCATGTCCTCTCAAAGTTGTTTTTGAAGTGATTTGTGCAAAAAATCTGCTATCCATAGGAGGGGCCATCAACTCCAAGGCTCTTAGTTGTAATAACGTTTACGGCAATGTCATGTTCTAACGCAGAAGCCAGCTGACTTGTTTCTTTTATCAAGTCATTTTAGATTAATTTTGCAATGTGCAAATTATAACATAATGATCCACGGGTGTCACAGATTATAAGTATATAGCAGACACGAGCACAGTTGGTCTTCTTTAAGAATAAGTCTGCACTGGAATTTCTATCAGTTGAACATGTGTACCTCATATCTGGGGACACAGATAAGTCAAGTTTATGAAATTTAAAATCAAAATCTTACATACAGTTCCTTTAAGAGGCTTTTATAATGTCTATTTGATCCTGGGGGTTTTCTGTGTTTTTACGTCCCAAATGTCTGCACTCGCTCAGAATTTCCAATGACTGCAACTCACGAAACGCCTCTTTTAAATCTATCCTGGTTTATCTGACCCATCTCTGAGGCCTGTGTGTACTGTCTGCATGTAATGTTAAATGGTTTGGTTTGTTTTAAGCCCAGTCTCAGACAGGAAGTGGTAAAGTCTAAAGGTCGACCAATGAGAGAAGCTCTAGTCCCCACAGATGACCAAATTGGCCAATCATGCGAGTTTAAGCATCTCCCACTTGACCCCTGATGAGGATGGGAATTTCTCACATCAATATCCTGTCACTAGGAAACTAACTATTCACATTTCATACAACTACTGTCTAGTCTGGTGTTGTCACGATACTAAAATTTCAAACTCGTTCTCGATTCTAAGGAACAGATTTCATACTCGATACAGATAATAATTAAACACTTTTTAAACAATAGAAAGTGATTTTCAACATTAAACCGAAGTACTTCCTTTTATATTACCATGTGGTCTCATATCTGTAATCCCTCAGTCGTCCAGGTAGGTTCCATTAGTGGTCCATGGGCGTATACTAGTCTGTGTGTCTTATACTTGTGAAAGATGCAAAGAGAGATCATTCTAAAACTATTCAAGTTCATTTGAATCATTTGCTCAGATGCGTATCAAGTTTCAGTACATTAGTATCTGATTTTCGATGTTCTTGACAACCCTAGTCTAGTCTTCAACTGAAATCAGAGTCACACAAAATAGATTGAGAAATTAAATTGGTAATCGCACTGCACGGCTCGACTGTGTTGCCACGATATACAACAAGAGGGCATGACAAAAGCTCTCAAAACTATTACGCATCTCTATGTATCTGACCCAAACTGCACTCACATCTGCATGGGAGTTCATGCAAAAACAAACTATTTATGCAGGAAAAAAAACAATGTATTTATATAAAGACAGATTAAACTTGTGAGTTTAATCTTCCTTTTTAAAATTCCAAATCTTCACCTAACTTTCTCACTCACTAACATCTCCTTTCTGCTGCTGTCCAATATAAATTATAATTAAAATAAAATGATGAGTTGACTAAGACTCCATCAACCGATTAATCAACTAACCAATCTAAGGCCTAGGCTACAGCCCTAGCTTCTTATTTATTTCCAAGATTATTTACATATACATATTGAATGTAGTAAACAAAAAAATAATCTCAAAATAACTCAAAAATATACCCCCTTTGCTTTGACCACTGGTTTGCACTTTTGGAATTTCTTGACCCTGACAAGGCACAGCTGTGAAGTGAAAACCATTTCAGGAGACTTCGTTAAGAAGATCATTTAGAGAAAGAAACTGTTAACAAAGGGTGGCTACTTTGAATTTTGACTTTGAAGTCAAGTTACTTAACTTTTTTTCTTTGTTATATAATTCCATACATCTTACATCATATATGTGACTGTATACAAAATGTACAAAAAGTACTATATAAAGAAATAAAAACAAACTTGTCCAAACATTTGACTGGTAGTGTACATTGAGATATAGAAAATTATTCAGGGAAAGTCCAAATGTCTCTTGTGATATTTTAGATTGTTGTTCTAGTTTCAATACTAATTTTAGTACCTTTTTATGACAACCATACAGCCAACTATGTGAGTAAGTGGCGATTCACTTCTGTAGGTCAAGCTAAGAAGAGCAAGAAGATGCAAGCAACAAAAGCAAAGTGGGTGAAGTGGGTGAAGTGGGTGAAGAGAAAGATGTAAACCAAAAAAAAATTTAAAGTAGGTATGGTCTGACAAACCATCAACCGAATCTGATACCAATATTTAGCTTTTAAAATCTGTAGGAATCTGTTTTGTTAAATTATACTGAAGTTTACAAATCAACCTTTCCGTTTGGTAAAAAAATAATAACACACTGTATTTTATCTGGCATATAAATTAAAATTTTCACTCATTTAGTCTGCTCAAAAAGACACATCTGATGCACTGAGGACACACTGTGAATGGCACATGTGCACACAGACTAGGGCAGTACAGATACAAATATCGGTGCCATCTGTGATAATTTCAAAATCGGACTGATACAGTATCCGGGTAAATCCTCCGATAACGGCGTTAACCGTTACACCATACCTAGTAGAATTACTCAGAGAAAGCCGTGAGCGTTGACGGACTTTGACAGAGGTTTGAGGAAGTGACTGTGACATAAGAAGTGTAGAAACTGAGGGAAGCCGCTCTATGACACAATACTCAAATCAACAGGGAAATACAGGCTAAATGTGTAGTGTTATAGTAAGACTGATCAATGAAAGTCAATTTCTCAGTAAGGTTGTCCATAATATACTGATATGTATAAATGTGTAAATCTATAAAGATTTTATTGGAACCAGGTCACAATTTTGAATACTATTGTTTTGTTGTTTGGGGCTGCAACATTAATCACAATTGAATCAAAATTGCAATTTGAATGGATGCAATTAGCAAGTCACAAAGTCTAAAAGTTAGCACTTCACTGTCGTCACTCAGAATGGCAGAGGCTGACCAACAGGACGATTATGGGGGTATGTTGACATGACGATAAACAAAATAGCATCACGGGGATCAGATCACAACTGAAATTCTATCATTTCCCAGCCCTAAATAAAGACGCAAAATTACAGTGAATTCAACTCTATTTGTACAATTTATATTCCTTAGTCATTTTCTCAATGTACAGGTCAAACATTGGATACTTCTGGAGTCTTGTTTAGATGTATTAAACTAGAATTTAAACTAAGGAATGTACTAGACTCAAACTCAGTTTTGATAGGAGGCTCAATACTTGGTACTGATTTTGAAGCCAAAGAGATAAATATTGGGGATGTATGATGGATCTATTAAAATAACTGGATAGGGTGTTGCTATCTTAGAGCTGTCTTGAGTTGGATTAGTGGCCACTCATTGGTACTACAACAAAAAAATCTCTCCTGTCCAGAAAGGATTTCTCTCATAGAGCGCAATGTAACTGCTCATCACAAATCACAAACTGCTCGTGTTCGGCTGACAGACATCTACAGCTTTCACAAAGGTCGAATTTTCTGGCAATTTTTACCTATTTTCAGATCATAAACTTTTTCTCAGCTCAAAATCCATCTGTTGTCTTAAAAAACGTTTTTAAATGTTAGCTTTGACTCTATGTCCACCCTACCTAAGCTCAAGCACTGATTAGTTAGAACAGTCATGTGGTACAACATGAATGAGCCTAACAATCATGAATGAGCCATAGGTTTAGAACAAGGCTTAGAAGCGCCCTGGAAGCATAAATATTATAATTTTATAATATTGTGACAGGCCTAATGCTGTATGAAACTTTTAAACAATGGAGTTCTACACTTAACTACCTGCCAATAATGCATTAAGGCTGAATCTGTGCAGCCAAAAAAGTGACTTACTCATGTGTTTTGGCATTAAGGGCATTGTGAACATGAAATTCCAATGTATTTTGCTGTTGTTTTGTACATTCTACATCAATTCTACATCAAAATATAATATAAATGTTGTGCATTTTTCAGAGACTATTTTAGGGATATGCTTGTATCAGGATATGTATGAGGTACTTGGCAATACACAACCCTAATAAATATTAAAACTATTTGAAAAAAAGTTTAAAGGTTGTCCTATTTTTGTCATTTCTATTTATTGAAATGTATTGATACCTGTTAAAATAAGTATATTACAAATTTTAGTCTTGATCCAGTATCCATCTAGTATCCAAGAGTATAGAATTTTTGACAACTCTAAAATTTCGATGTTTAACTTCTAGAACAATTCCACTTTAACAGACTATAATGCTCTGTGTACATACGGTTGTTAGGTAAAAGGAAAAACATATTGCTTAATGCTGCATGTCATTTTGGTTGACAGCTCATTTCCTCTGCAGCGTCGGTGTTAGAGTGAAAGTGGCGTTGGATTATTTAAAGCGTCGTTATCCTCAGACTTAATCAGCTCTGTCTCTCTCTCATAAAGTGTGAACTACAGTCTGCTCCATAGGGCTGCAAGATTAATCGCAATCGAATCGAAATTTGAATGAACGCAATTAGCAAATCGCAAAGGCTGCAGTTTTTGAAGTACCATAATTTCCTCCATAAACAACAAGATATCCTGTCTTATTCTGTACAAACATGTTCTGAAATGTGATTCTTGTATTGGTTTGTCAGTTTATATTTCACTCATTTTGTAAATTCTTCTGGATGAGAACAGAATCCTAATGTTAATATTCCCATACTGATAACACTACACTTTACCATGAATTCACAAAAGTTGAACCTGATCATTTCTATTCAGCATTGTAACAATAATAATTTTAACTGGCCCCCTGTCTGTATTAAAGGTGCACTATGTAACTTTTCTGGTGGAGAGTCTGCCTCATCTCCCTATAGATATCGCTTTGCTCAGAATATTCCACAGCATGGCATTTAACTTATCTCCATGGAGACAAGCAGGTAGAGCTGGGAAAAATTAATCATGTTTTTCCCTTCATATTAAAGAAAATGACTTTCAATATCAATTTCCTTAGCAGCAATACAGACAGATGATTGGCGGTAGACATTTCAATTTAAAAGACTCAAGCATCCCTTCAACAGAAAAAAGTTACATATTACACCTTTACATAATTTAGAATGTTGTGATGTCATCTGAAGCCCAGCCATTATTAAAAAAACATACATCACAAATCTAATCCCCGTCAGAAAAAAATGCAGATATTTTTCACAAATCATTTTCACTACTCCATACGTTTGAACAGGGACAGTCATGACACAGCACTTTGGCTCTGCTGCTCCGGTCTGTGTGAGAATAACTGGGACACACCTGCTCAAACACAACTGATTATTAATGATGGACATAACTTTGGACTAGAACAACTCTACAATGTTATATTTAGGATAATTTCAGCTCCAGAACAGTAGTGTGTGCGGACTAGAGGGGTAAATCTTTCAGTTCACTGCAAAATGTACTTAAAATCTATTTTCAGTGGTTAGAGCATTCGTCCATCAACTTGAAAGTCAGAGGTTCAATTCCCGCACTGACCAAGATCTGTTGTTGTGTCCTTAGGCAAGACTTTGCTTAATATGAATGTGGTGTGTGAATGAGGTCATTGGTGATGGTCACAGAACTAAACCAGGTACAAAGATCAACATGTATTTATTCCCAGTCAATACCAATTTAAGATTTTCACGTTTACAGCAAGGTCCATAAAGTTGTTATCATGGCCAAAATGCGATTAATTAGCGATAATATCATGATAATTAAAATTGCTGATGGTTTAAAAATGTTATGGAAATAGACAGGAATTACTTCACTATATGTGACCTTATGTTATGTACTTAAGTTAAAAAGACATTTTAAAACGTCTTATAATGACAAAGTTGACTTGTTAGAGGTGAAAACTCTATGATCTGGAAGAAAACATGATGGATAATTTGTTTGGGATTTTTTTGGTTGGTATGATGGTGATTATTACAATTATACAAAATGTACCACAAACAATTATTGTATTAATTACATCTGTATTAATCATTTTATTTAGATTATAAAGATTTATATAGTACAAAAGCAGAAAGGTGAAGTTAGTGAATGAGTTAGCTAGCTAAAGATATGGTATTTTTTTTGGTATATATGTGATTGTGTGTGTGTGTGTGTGTGTGTGTGTGCGCGTAAAAAAAACAAAAAAAACTCATGATTCACAAGTTGAATCTGTCTTTATTTATATAAATGCATTGTTTCCTTGTATTTTTTTCTGTATAAATAGTTTTTGCATGAACTCTCTTGCTGTTGCAGCCCTGTCACTACTAGTTTTGAGAGCTTTTGCCATGATCAGCAGGACATGTCTTTAGCTGAACCAAGAATTTCTTTAGTCAACTACAGCCTTATTATGGTCATGCGTTTTTTTAATCACAATTTCTCTCACTCTTTACCGTCTCTTCCCTAGCGGCCTCTTGTACTACAGTTGTTGCATAGATAGTGCATATAGTGGAGAGGTTGAGAGCCACAGGGATAGACTTGCTCCAGTCGGACCTGTTCTTCTGATCCTCTGAATGAGTCTAATTCAGTCTCTGTCTCTGGCACACACACTGACACTGGCAGACGACCGCTTCATTCATGCCACTGTCTGTGACTGTGGGGGCAATAGTGACTCAGTGATCAACACAGGGGCTGAGGCCAGGGCAATTAATCACATTTTAATTGTGTTTACTGCTCAAACTCAATTAAAAAAATTGTGTAATCCATGAGTTTCAGAATGATGAAAAACTAAGACAGTTACCATAGCAATTAACAATTCAAATAGCCAACCGTTCTCCAAATGGCACCATACAACAGGAAGATAATACAAAAATATATAACCATTAGAAGCAAAGTATTTCTCATCTTTTTGTCTCCAATTAAAAATTGCACTTTCTATGATTACTACTTCCATTCTGTAGAGCTCATATTGTGAGTGATTCAGTGCTCATTTTAACGCTATGTTAAAATACAGACCCAGGCTATCTTCCATGTCCCACCCACTCCACCTATGGGTCATACTCTGTCATAACCTGAGTGAGTGACAGTTCAGTTTGACCAATCACAGTGAAGTAAGGACTTTAAGAGGAAGATGCATTTAGTTACACCTTCAATTTAATACAGGCCAGCCTACTAACTGTACATCAATTATAACATGAAAGTCATGAGTGACATGAGCTCTAAAACTATGAAACACATTTTGCACCATTGTTCAACCTTTAACAGGACTGTTAAAGGTGCACTATGTAACTTTTCTGGTGAAGGGTCCGCCACCATGGAGATGTTCTTTTGACTGGAATGTTCCCTAGTAAGGCATCAAACTTATCCATCTTGCCATTTTCTTTTCCAATAGCAGTTTTTAATGCTGAAAAAACCCTGGGAAAAATATGCACTCTCAGTTAGATTGCCTCTCCACAGATCTGACTTGTAATATGGGCTGAAAGAGTTTAACTGCTTAATACTATACTGTGGAACAATCCGGGCAGAGCAACAGCTTCTCCTCCATAAAGACAAGAGGGAGCCTCCATCCACCAAAAAGTTACATAGTGCACCTTTAAATGAATAAAAACAGCGCCCCGTCCCCTTCATGTCTCACTGTTTTTGTGTGCATACTCCTCTTACCTTGCCGGTCTTGTGGTCGAACCAGACAAGCGCGTGGTTCCTGGACAGCACTTTGCAGTCGAAGGTGGCATTATTCTGGGCGGGTCGGCAGCGGGCCACGGAGCGGCCGATCTTGACGGGCTCGTCCAGGTAAACATGGCGCTCCTGGAACGGGTGCGAGTTTGGTCGGCACGTGAACACAGCCAGCGCAGACGGCATCGGTTTGGGCTTCAGCGTGTTGCTCCAACCAGACACCAACGAGAGGCCGTCCTGCTCCAGAGTGGCTGATGCTGCTTGGTCTCTCCACAAGAAAAAAAATATCCCACTCTACCGGGTCCTCTTCCTCGAGTTTAGTGTCTGGTAAATCCTTCAGGCACTAACTAATGCGCATTGTCCACCACTTTGAGCACATTTCTTGGATTCAGGGACAAACTGGACCTACTTGTTACTCATTGATTGAATGTCTGAATTTTAGTTCTAAATTCACAAACAAAATTATGGAAAGCGTATCATTTATTCTACCACCACAGCAAATTACTTATTAAACCTAACTAAAACCTTATTAGACCTCTGGAGTACTTGTGAAGCCTAATTAATTTGGTCAAATGGACAAGTGTTGCAGTTGAGAGGGTAATTATCTGGGGATTAATAGAGTACTAGGACTCCAGGCTTAAGTCCAGGGCTTACAATTTTAGCGCCACTAAAGCTACATACCTAAACCTTAAAGCAGCAATACAAGACTAGGCACTATGTACAGACCGCGGTGCCATGTGTCAAGACATACATGACTGAGGATAGCACTGACAGCCCTCCACGTCCATCAAATCTAACGCTACCGTCCCGTACAACTCACCATAGAGAAATCATTCAATGTAAAGCTATTAAAAGTACAATCAATTTGTGCTTCACCACTTGCACGTCTTTCTGCGCTTGGTCTCTGGAGTTAACACGCCTTAAATTAAGCAAACCCAATCTTCATGTCAATAATAATGTGCCTCAGCAGTGGCAATACACGGAATATAAGCTAATGTCACCACTCCCTCATATCAACACCTTTACCAGGCAACCCTGAGAAAAAATACGCTAACTAAGGCTAAAACATTATATTCCCACGTCTAAAATCTGTGTTATTAACTCAAGTATCGTGCAAATTCTTGTCAAGACTGGTTTGAAGTCTGTCGATGCGGCTAAATGCTAATGGGAGCTGTAGATTGGGGTGAGAAGGGTAGTTAGCGCCTGGTTTTGGCGTAGTACCAGCGGCAGGCTAGGCTAGGCTAATGACAAACTTATCACCAATAACTCCAAATGTTTTCCCTTGGCCCTTCTCAATCAGTTCGCTAACCAGCTGAAGCCGAAATGCCATCCCTGTCACCTGGTGTCAATAATTAATGAGGGAAATCCCAGCTATTTGCCGCAACGGAGCCGAGAAAGCGACCGCAGGTTAGCTTAGCCTAGCCGTGAGGTGAGCTAACTAGCCCCGGCTAACTGCCACTAAATCAGGGGAGTTTCTGGACTTAACTGCGGCTCCACTCGCATCGCACCAGCCGCAGTCACACGGCCGTGAGTCCCCCAGGGCGGGCCGCAGACCTCCGTGCCTCGGTCCTCGTCAGTGTGGCTGATATTTCTGACCGCGGTATAGTAATAAATCCACTGCCTTTACACAGTTTTCTGGAAGGAATCTCGGAGAAGTTGACGTGCTTCAGCCGCGGCCGCCATACTGTTACTGTGGTGCGTTCAATGTCCTCTCCATACTGTGACTGTGATGCATTCACGGTCCAGTTCAGATACTGTGATGCCTTGATGGTCCATCTCTGCATGAATAAATACTGTAGTGACAGCAATGACAGCTCATATAAGTTGTGGACACTAAAAAAGAACATTAAACAATATTTGACACTGGCATGATTTTTTTTCAAAGACTGTTATGAATTTATTTAGCCTATTTTTTAGTACCATACAAATTGTGATTGAATAGTAAGGATTTTTTTTTTTTAAAGGTTTTGTCTTGGTCCAGGCCTGTTTTAGAACTGCTTTGGACCTGGGTTTAGATCTGATTTAGTTCTATTTTCGAATTAGTAATTTATTTATTTTCAGCTAAAAACTTGTCAGTCACAAACTTGGTTAAAAGAAGAGCAGCTGAAACATTATCGCAGCACCTAACAGCACTTGCAGGGAAGACATTTACAAAGAACATGCACATTCCAAACAACTCCAAACGGAAAGTTACATGGTTCAGGAATTCAATTTTAAACCTTCTTGCTATGAGAAAGTGAGATATTTTTTTCAGAATTAAATCTACCACTTTAAGCATTTTAATCTATGTGATTGTATTTGGTTACACGGTCCATAAAGATCATGCATTTGTCCCTTTTTCATCAGTGACACTCTAAACCTCCACACACAACCCTCTTCCTGAAGATTTGTCCCGTGCATCTCTCTTGGCTCTCTTGATTTACTGTAACCCGGTCTCTCTCTGCATTGATTATCTCTCGTCTGTCACTCTGTGCTGGCTCTAAGGAGCAGGCTGAATCTGATCTGACCCAGCACCTCTGCTCAAGTCTGGGGAAGTAGATGGGGTATTTTCACTGACAAAAATGTAAATAGTCGATATGAGAGCTGGTTTATCATGGATACATCTTATGGACAGTTATAAATTGTACAGTACAATTTAGTTTGGGGAACACTGATGCCATTGTTGGTTTTCATGAAGGAGACACACCAAAATATTGTCTATTTATTTATTTATTTATTTATTTTTATGTTCTTTATTTAACAGGGACACACTAAACATTTATCCATCAGTGTTAAAGTATTGTCTGGAAGAGGGAGCAAATTACGTAACATTGCTTTTCATTATTTGTATGTTTAAGACACTATTGATTTTGTTTATATTTTATGAAGTTAATTAATTAATTAATTAAACACAAGGCTAATTTGCATTGGGTTAAGTAAGTATTCTCTTTGTTATTAAAACTATGATTACTGTATATATATTTTTTGCAGTGTTTAAGTAATTTACCAAGTCTAAGTATAAAATAAATGACATCTTAAAAATTCTTTTGCAGATAAGTTGATGACAGTTGCCTCACCTTATTTGAAGATACTTGTGTGTATGTATTCAGTGCAGGTATCTGCATGGAGCAAAGGACATGAACCCTGCAGGCTCAGAGTGCAGTCGATAAGATAAGCTTTATTTAACTTACAGCTCAAAGTCAGCTCATAGACTCTGTATGCTAGTTTGACATAAATGTTAAATGTTCCTTTCTGGGGCTTTAACTCCAATTAAAATCAATAATTCATTAGTCTTAACTGATCTTTCAGCTGATATTCCAATAGATTTGTTCTCCAAATGAGAGGTCACAAGTGGCTTTTAATCAAGATATTCAGTCATGTCCAATCATCAAATGTTTTGGTCTTTTTAATGGAGACATGTAGTCAATCCTCCGTAAATTCCAGTGGGTTGGAGTTTACTACGGACTGGAAGAAGAAATTTGGAAGAAAAAATCTTGACAGATCAGTTTGAAAGAAAAAAAAAATCTCGATTAATTATTTTGTCAGCCGTGGAATGACTGAGGATCTTCCGGGACAGTGGAGAAATAGACATCTTTGGATTATGTAAAACACTTAAACAGTCCGCTTTTATACTCAGTTTCATCTTTTGTGGTAAAAGGTTAAGGTGTCTTTATTTGTACCCTTGGGTAAATTTGGTTTGAAGTGGTTAAGAAGCATCAAACATACATCTGCACATGCACACAATCAATTATTACAGACAAAATGGATAAAACGAATGGTGCCAGGTGACCTTATTCCAATATGCATGGCTGCAGGGACAAAAATGTCTCTGTGTCTGTATCTGTATTGTCTTATTAAGGAGTAGGTGGCCCATCTTAAATGCAATTGCTTTAATATAAAAGATTTAGCGTGTCCTTTTGAGCCAGGGTTAATCTCTTTTGCAACACTTGTTTATATTGTTCCTATTTGTAAAGCAAGTAGACGCTAAATAATTGTGTTTAATGAGAGCCAATGTAATACCTGTTCAGGTTTCCAAGTTCCCACTTTGTAGATTACACTGCACTTTATCACTTATATTTACAGGAGTTACTATTGACTGTACAATAGGATTATTATCTCCATGCTGGGGGTCTCTGCTTTGTCTGTGTTGGGATGGCTAGCGGATTTTGTCTGTTTACAAAGCCTATTTAGATGCACTCTAATTAGGCTATTGAAGCAATTAACACTTAGGAATATGTTGTGACTAAAAATGGTGTAATGTAATAATAATTAATCTGAACATTGGTAGGTCATGCTTTTTAAATATACAAATTAAAAGTTTATATCTTTTATATAAAAATATTGTGAGTAATATGGCATGATGGCTTAAAATACAATATAAATACATCGGCCAAAAAATAAAAATAACGAAAAACTTGTGACCGGAGGCTGCGTGATTACGTAGGCCTTGTACGTGTGACGTAGCCCGGTTTTACGCTAAGTGCTAGCTGTGTGGCTCTTCTCTTTTTGTTGTGGCGAGAAAACACCGCAAACTGTGCGAAAATAACTCCACAAACTCCTCGGTTCCACTGCCTGGAGGTTGAAGAAAATTACCCCCGGCCTGAGTTGACTGTGGGGCTGGCCTCATGGCTCTCCAAGGCCCGGAGGAGCTGCTGGAGGAGCCGGAGGACTTGGACGAGGACGCCAGCATCTCCCCGGCGGAGGAGATAACGCTGCCCGTGGGCCCCGGAGCAGAGGACGAGCGGCAGGAGGCCGTGCTACTCCCGTGGGACCGCTTCTCCGCCTGGCTCCACTGCATCTGCGTGGTCGGCTTCGACCTGGAGCTGGGACAGGCCGTGGAGGTGAGGCCGAGCCCGGGGATGAGCTTCGGTCACGGGATGGACAGGACCAGAGCTCTCCCTGAACCTGTGGCTTTGTCTGGGGTCTCAACTCCAATCCCCACGGGGTTCATACTTAACTTAGTACTGCATTAAACTCTTCAGTGCACACTATTATTTTAAACTCTCCTTTAAATGATTGGACTTAGCTTTCACTTAGCCGCTAACATCTCAAATGCATGAGAACTAAAACAAACATATTTATTCACGGTTGTTTTGTGTGACAGTAGGAGACCTCAGGCTAATGTAGCGTGAAAGAAAAGTGAAACTGGGTCACATGGCAGCGACCCTTAAAAGTTGTAATTTATCAATAGTATTTCTACTGTGAAGGGTTGCAGTAATTTGAACAATTTAAAATGTAATATTTGTTAATCTAATCCAGCTGTCTTTAATGTGGATAATATCTAATGTATTTGCTATTAGTAAGTATAGCATTAGTACAATTGGGGACAGACAAACTAGCTAAATTGCACCATTCAGGGATCATTTACTTGGGTCAGACTCCTTCTCTTTTTTAGCAAATAGTGTTATAAAATGCTATTATTATTGTGTATTTACTGGAGGTGTGATGAATGAAAATATGTGGGACAGATCAATTACAGACAAAACATTCGATTCATGATCTGAAGAAGCAAAACCATGGATTCTGCAGTCATCACAACTGTAATTAAGGCTTTTACAAACTGGGGAAGAGCATTCATTATTAGCCAAGTATCTTAATTGTTTATGACAACCCTCTCTAAACCTTTATTAGACCTGACACTTTTACTTTGGAAAACCCTTTTTTAGGCTTGTCACAATATGAAATTTTGATTTTATAATTGGTGAAGAAAATATACATGATAAATGATAATATTGACACTCATTTACGCCACTGACACAAAAATCCCAAAACTATTCTAAAAACATGAGCTGCAATAAATAAATAAATAGCAGAATGAGACACTTTAGTAGTTAGTTTGTGTCTATAATGACATGTCATAAGTCACAGGTTATTTATTTAACCCTCAACAGCTCATATTTTATTGTAGTACAGAAAAATACCAAAAAAATCCCTACTAGTACAAAGAAAAAGTATCCATGATAAATATTGGCCCCCAAAAACTATTGTTCAATCTAACATATTGAACGATAAGTCGATATAATTATTGTGACAGGCCTACTCTTTACTCTTTATTTTTAGAGAAACAACATATTATCCTGTATCCTTTTACTGTAATTTATTACATTTTAAGTTTTCTAACTAGGTTAGAAGATTTTAGATCTTTATTTAACCATGTAAAATGTTTGAGAATCAGTTCTCTTACAAACATGCCCTGGGCTGGCGTCATGTTGCTGCTTCAGAGCTGAAATGTTTCCAGTCAGTTTCAGTGTTAAACAAAAAATGAACAGAGGTTATGTGACTACTAATGCAGTGGTTCCCAACCTTTTTTGTCTTGAGTGCCCCCTTAGCCTTGTCTCACACTCACACTTAACTCAGATACTAAGCAAATACATCTGTTTGCTATAGTAGTATATTGTCAATTACATCCATTATATTTTCATATTTGTATTATATCGATGTCAAAAATCCTCCTAAACATTCTTAAAAAAAGGTAAAACATTTAAAATTCAAATACTACATACAATTTCACTTTATTTTACAATCAGAAACCATTCTAAGTTACCGTACCACGGGTTGGGAAACACTGTACTAATGTGTTTATTTAATCTACTTCTTGCTCTTGTGGTTAGCAATCATAAGAGATCTTCGTGTCTAACCCTGAAACAAATTTGTGCTCAGTGTTTGCTCCTAATTTACAACAACAAACAAGATACCATCTACCGCTGATAATATATTTGAAGCTGTTAGCAACGTAGTTTTATTTATTTAAAAAACAGGTCCTTGAAAATGTCTCAAATGACAAACCTTAAATTAATGTGACCATAATTATCTTCATGTGATTTCCAGGTGATTTACCCTCATCACTCCAAACTGTCAGAGAAAGAGGTGAGTTCAGCACATTTACAACCACAAACAAACTGAAACCATATTTTAATCCACTCTTCCCTTTTAAATCCCCAGAAAACAAGTATCTGCTACCTGTCGTTTCCAGACTCAAACTCAGGTGAGACACTAATAATTCCTACTCTTTTGTGGTCCATGAACACACCTTGACTCCGAGTTAATGTTGAGTGGTGGCTATACACCAAAACGTACAGTGAACTTCTTACATCCTGCTGCTGCTATTTCCTGTTTTTTGGAAAACTGTAAAGCATTGGAACAGTTCATCTGAGATTAAGAATTATTTTAAAAGTAAAGAGATTTTTTTTTAAGCAGACCTATTATGCAAAATTGACTTTGCTGAGCTTTTAACCATGTTAAAGTTGTTTCCCCTTCTCATTTACCCCCTTGAAGTTGTTTTTAGAGTGATTTGTGCATGTTAAAGTGATCTTTAATCACTTATTTTCATATTGCTGATCAATCCCTGTTTTCACTGCCACAGCATACGCCCACTCTCCAATTTTATTTAATTAGTGATACGCGTAGGATTCTGCAGTGTCACGTAGTCATTGTGGTAAAAATAAAAAAAATCTGCTGCTTGCTAGCGGGATGTGCATTTCAGATGAAGGGCAGGGGCTTACAGAACTCGTGAACTAGTGGAAGATTTACTGTTTTTTGTTTTTTTCCACTGTAAACCAGAACAGTGTAGCATTCTGACAATGTATGCAAATGATGGCGATAGTTGCCACAGTAACCATATCCCTTATATCGCAGGTTGCCTCGGCGACACACAGTTCTGCTTCCGCTTCCGTCAAGGCTCCAACAGGAAGTCCTCTCTGGGCTGCTTCCTGGAGAATGCAGACCGCGACGCACCGCCATGTCTCAAGGTTTGGATGTGGATGAATATTAATATGATTAATAATAATAAAAATAATGTAAGAATGAGAAGCTAAAAGTCATACAAAGACAATATAGATTCATGCATAGTTCCCAGAAAATTGCCGGGTACAAAATACCAGAACACTCAGCAGTGACATATCCTCAGCCCCAGAACATTGCCGGGTCACAACAATAACTGAATATTCTATAATTCCATTTGGTTGAAACTGTCATTTCAATTCATTAATTTCAATGGGTGAATATTTTTTTTAAAAGTTGTTTTTATTAATGTTTTTGTTTTGTGTGTTCCAGAGGGAACAGGGCCACTATTATGGATATGTTTACTTCAGACAGGTTCGAGACAAGAGCCTGAAGAGGGGATACTTCCAGAAGGTGAGGGACTGTCTGTTTGATATTTGGGTTAGGGTTGCTTTAAAGGGACTGTATAATGACTAGTTGAACTTTTAACCATTCTGTGACCTCTGGGCAACACTGGCACAGAATTTATTTTTTCAATGCATATATAAATTATAAAACGGGAAATGCCAGTTGTTAATGTGTCAGAAAATGTTCTTAATGAGCCATAATGATTCATAATATTGAACCTTTTAAAACCAAAAATATCCATTCTGTTTCAGTCCCTGGTGCTGATCTCTAAGCTCCCGTACGTCACTTTCTTCCACTCTCTGCTGAAGATCTTGGCCCCAGAGTATTTTGAGAAGCAGGAGCCCTGTCTGGAAGCTGGTCAGTGCATTAAACTCAACTGTTGTACCACAGATTGGGATTTATCTTGGAACAATTTTGCAAAAATGTCAAAGTTTTGAAAATTGTCCTCTTTCATCAAAGAGGCTTTTTTTTTTTTTTTATTCGGACAATGCTTTTCAGATCTACCTTAACCGGTATGAAAACTTTAGGCCAGTACTGATATTTTGGGAAAAGTTTTGGTCTGAAAACCGATAGGCATATGTGTGTATATATGTATATATGTATGTGTATGTTTTTTTTTTTTCATTTTAAACAACACATAGTTTGATATCTTAAAATGTATTATGTATGTATGCATGTACAGTGGGGCAAAAAAGTATTTAGTCAGCCACCAATTGTGCAAGTTCTCCCACTTAAAAAGATGAGAGGCCTGTAATTTTAATCATAGGTACACTTCAACTAGAGAGACAGAATAGGGGGGAAGAATCCAGGAAATCACATTGTAGGATTTTTTATAAATTGGTAAATTCCTTGGTAAAATAAGTATTTGGTCACCTACAAACAAGCAAGATTTCTGGCTCACAGACCTGTAACTTCTTCTTTAAGAGGCTCCTCTGTCCTTCACTCGTTACCTGTATTAATGGCACCTGTTTGAAAATATATAATATAGAACAATTTTAAACAATACATTTTAAATTATTGTACATTAATGTAATTAATGTTTTAAATTTAAAATTATGATGGGCCTATAAGATATGGTAATATTCTAGCATATTTCTTGTTTTATTTAGATATATAAGAGTAAAGACTCCCCCTGCACCTCTCCAGTCCGTGTGTCGTCATCGCGTTGCTCTGCGTTGCTCTGTAGTGCAGCAGCGATAGTTCAGTCCCTCCTCCTCAGCCCCCTGCACTCTGCTCACAGGCACTATGCTCTCTTCTCCTTCATTTAGAGGAGAAGAGAGCGTAGTGTTCATTTAAAAACTAAAACTAACTTAGAGGCAGCAAACATGTCTAAACTGATCATTTAGGAGGGAAACTAGTCAAATAAAGTCTGAAAAGTCTCTCCCAGATCCATGCTCTCTCCACGGAGCTGTTTTCTTCCTGCATCTGCAAAGGGATGGCAAGGTTAACTTTTTCATTACCGGAGAGCAATATCGGCCAGCTGGTATTGGTGCTTCTAGCCGATGCCGGTATTACTCATCATGTGAATATCGTCCGATACTGATAATGGGCTGGTAATTGGTGCAGCCCTATTAATAAATATACCTTAACTCATCCCCATTGACGAGAATGTGGTCAAACTCTCTTGACAAGGTCAAGTTACATTTTTGATTCTTTGCTATGGATTTTAAAAGCCAAATATTAGTATTGTCAAATATAATTTATCGGTCACAACAGCAAGACAAATATCAGATGTCGAAATTGGCTTGAAATCCATATTGGATCCCTAGTTCTTGATGAGGTGTCTTGAATAGCTTCTAGCATTCTTTAGCACTTCAATGTAGAAAAAAATCAGAACAATTATCCAAATGAACTTAAAATGTCTTTCTTATGTTTTATAAATTTATTATTGTGTTTATTTTCAGCGTGTAACGACATTGATCGTTGGCCCACGCCACACCCGGGCCGCGTCCTTACCCTCCCCATCATGGGAGTGGTCATTAAGGTACTGACTTTTCCCAGGCCTGTCCCAGCAAGTAAATGCCTCACTCCATCACTGAATGAGTCACTGAGAACCAAAGAATGCATCACGTTCATCAGATTTCTTGTAAAGGTTTGTGTCTTTTCCAGGTTCGAATCCCAACATGTTATGACAAACCAGGGACCTCACAACTCGTCCAATCTACTCAGGTAAAAGATTGCATATATATGACGAATATATTCTGAAGAACTGAAGTGGGTTATGTTTAGAGTGGTGTTTTTTATTGTAATGACTTTATTATTTAATTTCTGACTTTTCTTTGTTTTGTTTCAGAGTGACAGTTCTGTTTCCATTGTTCTCCCCACCATTCATGAAGTGGACCTTTTCAGGTTGGGCTAATATTATAGATATATCACATTTGATGGATTTAATAAACACACAATTAAAATACCCACTATTGGGTTGATTTTCTTTTTAAAGCAAATACATTTTCATATATTATTCAAGGTTTTAAAAATTTAAGGACTATGTGGCCATTTAGCCTGTAAAGCCTGTTAATCTGCCAAATATGAACTCTTCACCAAATTACTATTACTGTTAGCCAATGTGCTGCCTCCGGCCCACAGCTTGTTTTAATCTGATTTTTGGAAATCATGGTAACAAATTTACTTAATACTTATTTTCTTGTGCAGATGTTTCTACCCGGTGTTCTTCCACATTCAGATGTTGTGGGAGCTGGTTCTTCTGGGTGAAGCGTTGGTGGTGATGGCTCCGTCTCCGGCCGAGTCCTCAGACACAGTTTTGGCTCTAGTCAGGTCTATGGATCAACATGAACACAGAATTATTATTATATATTTACCACATATCAAACTCTTAAACTGACCCTGTTCTTTGTGTGTGCAGCTGTATCTCTCCTCTCAGGTACTGCAGTGACTTCAGGCCCTACTTCACCATCCACGACAGCGAGTTTAAGGAGTACACCACCAGAACACAGGCGCCGTGAGTTTCACAAATGACCTGGACCAAACCAGGACTAAACACAAAAGGATAATTTTGAGATTTGTTGTGCATAATAATCTAAAGGTCTAGTGGTCACATTCTATCCACCTATCCAGCCAAGACTACGTGCTTTTAAGGTTAAGTTGTCCTCTGCATTTGACCTATCCTTCAATCCCGCTGGGGCAACCTGGCAGGAGCAGTGGGCGCCAGGGACCCATCTTGCGATCTTGAGCTAGTCAAGCTATAATTGACAAGCGGCTTAACCAATCAGAAACACATGGTCTGTTAGTGTCAAAACAAATATAGTAGTTTACAAGTTAAAAAAATAAATAAATAACATGGAGCACTGAGAAATGTATACAGAATCAACAAATTAACCACTAAACTCCTAGACTATCTCAGATAGGAGAAGTTATAGATTTTGTTCTGATTGATAACAGGATATGTATAGTAGGATAGTAGATATCTTCCACATTTGAGACACACGTGCTACAGAGAAGCCGCTGTGATTAGATTGTCCTAATATTGGACAGTTGTCTAGTGCACTCTATGGTTTGGGCTCCTTCTGCATTCAGACAGAAAGTACAGACATAAAGGGACTGACTTGCCACGACTGTTGCAAGTTTTTTTCCCAGCTCCAAATATTTGCACAATGTCTCACCCCATTCTTACCCCAGTTTTGTGCATTCAGCTGTCCTGTCTAATAAAGCCTAGGCGTAAATAAAAAAAAAAATCTTTCAACAACATTTAACATTTGGTTTATTTTAGTAATATTTTGTTATTTAAAGTAATTGTGTCTTATGTCTTGCGTTTCCAGTCCGTCTGTGATTCTAGGAGTCACAAATCCGTTCTTCGCTAAAACTCTGCAGCACTGGCCTCACATCATCCGGATTGGAGACATGAAACAAGCAGGTACAGACTAGCGTTGTCATGATACTAGCATTTCAAACTCTATTTCGATACTAAGGAATGGACTCGATGCTTGATACCAAATCCGATACCAATAAAAAACACTATTTAGACAATAGAATGTGATTTTCAACATTAAATCATAGTACTTTCTTTTATATTCCCATGTGGCCTTACATCTGTGTAATCCTCTCAGTCGTCCAGGTAGGTTCCATAGTGGTCCATGAGCTGTATCAGAACAAGTATAAGACCACAAAGACTAGTATATGCCCAAGATCATTCTAAAGCTGTTCAGGAATGGTTCATTTGTCCAGTGACTTTTTTAGTATTGATACCTTCTCAAATGAGCATCTAGTTTTGGTACTAGTTTTAGTATTGGTTAGTATCTGATTCTCGATACTTTTTGCAGCCCTAGTACAAAATACTAACAACATTACTATTACTGTCAATAAATTCAACTGCTATTACTGCTACACTACTGTGATTACCAATACTACAATTATAAGTCCTTTCTAATCCTGATTTCAGTTACTACTGCTACTTTGCTATTACTCACGCCATTCAGCTAGTATTATTTTCTGCATCTGTTACGCCTTTGTGCTTTTTAAATGTAATGTATTCATTTATTTATGTAAAAAAGGACATGTTCAATTGGAACATAAATTGATTCATTGATCAGTGGTGTTTTAGTTGAGTCCCTTTCATTAAGGATTTATATGGGACAGCTGCAGAAGTTAGAGAGTGAGCGTGTTAGCTGAAGATTTGGTAGTTTTTGGTATTATTTATATATATCTATATCTATAGATAAATAGATAGATAGTTCAATTCATAATTAACAAGTTCCTGGTACTTGTTCTGCATAAGTAGTTGTTTTGGTTTTGTTTGTGAGTGCAGTTCTAATCGATCATTAGGACATGTCTTTAGGTGAGCAAGAATATCTTTAGTTGACTGCAGGTCTAAAATGTTGCCGTTTGATGCATTGTACAAGAGTATACTTTTACATACCTTTTTAATGCGTTCCCCTCAATCCTGCTATAGAGTTTCATCTCATTCTAACAACATTTAGACTTCATTTAGGCCCTGTTCCAAATGACACATAGGGCTGCAACGATTAATCAACTAATCGTGGATATCGTCCTTATCTGGGCCGTGCTCTAAAACACATACGAAAAGAGTTGGGGTTTTTTGTTTTTTTTTTGTTTTTTTTAATAAAACAGTGGTATTATTAAATCAAAATTTCAAAAAGAATAAACTATTTCAGATTTTCATTACTAATATCTTTTGTAAATATTCTCCATCTAGAAGCCTTCAGTTATCATATTTATCTTTATTTACTGTATTTTGCGGACTATAAGTCGCACTTTTTTTCATAGTTTGGCCAGGGGTGCGACTTATACTCAGATGCGATTTATATGTGAAATATATGTTTTTTTCTTTATTATTATGCATTTTTTGGCTGGTGCGACTTATACTCCGGTGCGACTTATACTCCGGTGCGATTTATACTCCGGTGCGACTTATACTCCGGAAAATACGGTAGTTAATGATGTATTTAAAAAGTCTCAGTGTACAATAGAAATAAGTCGATTACTAAAATAATTGTTAGTTGCAGCCTTAAACACCTATTTTCTGTTCAGTACTTGTACACTAGTGTTGTAAAAAGTATCGAAAATCAGATACTAATCGATGCTTAAATTAGTATCGAAACTAGATAGACACATCAACAGGACAGAAATGAACCTTTCCTGAATAGGTTTAGAATGATGTTGAGCTGTATCAAAACAAGTATGAGACACATAGACTATAGTGTATACACCCATGGACCACTATGGAACCTACCTGGACCACTGAGGGATTACACAGATATAAGACCACATGTTAATATAAAAGAAAGTACTATGTATGTGTTGTTGAAAATGACATTCTATTATCTAAAGAGTGCTTTTTATTATCATTGTGGTATCGGAATTGGTATTGGAATATTGAGTCTGTTCCTTAGTATCAAAATCAAGTTGAAATTTTAGAATCGACACTACTTGTACCTCACCTTAATCTTTAACCTTAACCTTAATGCGTGTTGTCTTGAAGGAGAAATGGCCAAACAAATGAAAGTGAAAAAACTGAAGAATCTCAAAACTTTGGACTCTAAACCTGGTAAATATTTACGATCATATTTATAGCACTATTTTAGTTCCTGGTAGTCTTCCCTTGCTCCACTAGAGGGCGCTGCTTGGCCTCTGACTGTACTGTTTTTTCCTGGTCTGATGCAGGAGTGTACACTGCTTATAAACCCTACCTGAACAAGGACGAAGAGATCATTAAACAACTTCAGAAGGTGAGTGGTTCTTAAAGGGCCTGTACCGAATTTGAATGTATTCTTTTTAAGATAAATGCTCTTCGGAAGGTGAGGGTTTTTTAATTGTGAGATGAATAACTGTAAATCAAACCAAGTAAACCAAATGCACATATGTATGAATATATTTTGATTTTGGTTATATTTCTTAGTCAAAGTTTATGAGCAAGTTTTATTATGGGTGTGACTGTGTGGTGGTTCAGCATTCTTCCATGAACCTGAGGGTTGTTGGTTTAAAGCCCCTCAGTTTGAGTAATGGTGTGTGCCAATTAGTCAATGTCAAGATTATTAGGCTGATTATTCAGGACACAATATAAGAGCTAAAAAATAACTACTTTAAATATACACTCCAAAAAAGTACAATTTATAGAAAGTGTTTTCTTTTTAATCTGTCTGTTAGTGTCAACTTTACTTTATCCTTCAGAAAGTTTGATTTCATAAACCAGATCACAAACTGTAACATGGAAATTAAAGAAAGAAATGTCTCTGTAGTTGGGTCATGGTGTCAATAATCATGAATAATCCTTAAATCATTGTTTTTTTTCTCGCAATAAAATCTCAAAATGTGATTTTAAATAATAGTACTTTATTTTATATTCCCTTGTGGTCTTATATTGGTGTAATCCTTCAGTCGTCCAGGTAGGTTCCATAGTGGTCCATGGGCGTATACTAGTCTATACTTGTATACTTGTGTCTTATACTTGCTCTGACACAGCTCAAGATCATTCAATCTAAAGCTATTCAGGAGAGGTTCATTTCTGTCCTGTGAATGTGACTATTTTAGTATCAATACCTCCTTAAATGAGTATCTAGTTTTAGTATTGATTAGTATCTGATTTTTGATACTTTTGACAACACTCTGTATAAAGTGTTTTTGTGTTCAGGGTGTGAACCAGAAGCGACCGTCTGCGGCTCAGAACGCCATCCTCAGACGATACTTCCTGGAGCTGACACAGAGCTTCATCATCCCTCTGGTAAGTTGTTACATGAGTTTATGAACGGTGGTCAGTGAATGGGACTGTTTTCTTTTGTTTGTTTCAGCTTTTAGTCTGGGATAATAATGAAAATAACTTATCTCCTGAAAATAAACCAGAGTACACTTATCAGTTATATGCACCCTATAATTCAAGTACCATAGTATAAGCTGACATTTAAACTCTACTCCGGGCATGTTTTTGATGAAGGGACCTCATTATAATATGGTTGGAAAGTGCCAAAAAGTCAATTTTGCAGAATACCCCCTGTTTAAGATATTTGCTGTGCAAATCACATGATGGTAAAGACAAATTTTGCTAAGAACAAGTGCGTTTCTTGAATCATTTGAATTTTCATAATGAATTGTAAACGTGCAGGAGCGGTACGTGGCGTCGCTGATGCCGCTGCAGAAGTCGATCAGTCCCTGGAAAAGCCCCCCTCA